>CM052160.1:9844043-10071314 GCA_028455555.1 Augochlorella aurata | reverse complement strand
TCTTCTTTTAAATATAATCTAATTGTTGAGAAAGCTATTAATATACTTCTGGTAGCTAACGTATTAATTATGAAGTTCACTTATAACTGATTACTTTTTAGGATTCAAAAGCTGGTCATGAGGTTGAAGAACTTGTCCAAAAGAATAACATTGAGATCTTGTCAAATTTGTTCTTGGAAAGACTCAAATTTGGTACAGCTGGGTTAAGAGGTCGTATGGGTCCAGGATATAGTCAGATGAATGATGTAGTAATAGTTCAAACTGGTCAAGGTCTATCAAATTATTTACTAAATGCTGTATCCAATGCATCAGAAAAAGGAGTGATAATAGGATACGATGGACGTCATTGCAGCAAAAGGTTCATTAAAATTTAAATTATAACATCAGTAATTAATTATACTATTATCATTCATTGTTTTAGGTTCGCAGAATTGACTGCTACAATTTTTATAGCAAAACATGTAAAAGTATACCTCTTTTCAAAAGTTGTTCCAACTCCTTTCATACCTTACGGTGTGTTAAAATATAAATGTGCAGCAGGAATAATGGTTACAGCTTCCCATAATCCTAAGAATGACAATGGTTATAAAGTCTATTGGGAAAACGGTGCACAAATTATTTCACCACATGATGAAAAAATTCAAAAGTACATACTTGAAAATCTTGAACCAATCGAATCTTCTTGGGATGTAACAAAAGTATATGTCAGTCCATTATATAAAGATCCATTGAGTGACATTATGCAGTTGTATTTTCATGGTCTCAAACAAAAAGTTTTATATCCTGAAGTAAATAGAAACACAATATTAAAATTTACATATACACCCATGCATGGAGTTGGATACGAGTACATGAGTGCAGCATTCGATGCTGCAAATTTAAAGGTATCTTCAATTTGTTCAATCCATAAAACATAAAAATAAAATGAAATAAAGAGATAAAGATAATAAAAGAAATTTTGTTTCTATTATCACAGCCATTTGTAATAGTCGAAGAGCAAAAGTTACCTGATCCAGAATTTTCAACTGTAGAATTTCCAAACCCTGAGGAAGGGGAAAGTGCTTTGGAGCTCAGTATAAAAACAGCAAATGAAAATTCTTCTTCTATCATAATTGCTAATGATCCTGATGCAGATAGATTAGCTTGTGCTACAAAAATGAAAACGTATGTAACATGGATGATATATCAACTTTAATTTCTTTTATTTGAAATTATTTTAGATTAAAAAATCCACTTATTTTTATTACAGCGGAGAATGGCATATTTTTTCGGGTAATGAATTGGGAGCGTTATTAGGATGGTGGATGATGCATACGTATCGGGTGCAACATCCTGACACAGATTTCTCAAATGTATATATGCTCGCGTCAACGGTATCGAGTAAAATTTTAGCTGCGATGGCAAAACAAGAAGGCTTTAACTTTGAGGTGAATACATCTTTAACCAATATATAATTGCCTTTACTCTTTATCACAACTGTAACTTTCCTATGTTTCAAAAGGAAACTTTAACAGGTTTTAAGTGGATGGGTAATAGAACTGTAGAACTAGCGAAAACTGATAAAACGGTAATATTTGCTTATGAAGAAGCAATTGGTTTCATGTGTGGTTCTGATGTACTGGATAAAGATGGTATAAGTGCTGGAATGTGCGTAGCAGAATTGGCAGCTTACCTTGAGACAATAGGTTTTACTCTGTATGAAAAATTATATGATATATATGCTCAGTAAGTTATGTTGCAGATGTTCAATTATATATTTATTCAGTTACTGCGACTCTATATTCTTTAAAAAAATTCTTATACACATGTTTATTTTAGATATGGGTATCATATTTCTGAGAATTCATATTGGATTTGTCATGAGCCAAATACTATTAAAGCAATATTTGAAAGATTACGAAATTACGCTGGAGAACCAAATACGGTAAAAAATATGTATTATACAGCAATACAGTTACAGATTAAACAAAACTTAATAACTAATTTCATATTATCATAATATATTCTTATTATTTCATATTACTTGTAATTATTAGTGAATTATTTGCACATTAAAGTTCGAATAAAATTGAAGAAATATTGCTTTAAGAGCAAAACATAAAGTAACAAACAAGAAAATTAGATACTTCAATTCAGACTAATATTGCAAGTCATTCATAGACTATAGAGTATGAGGAAGCATAAAAGGACTAGTAATAGTACAGGCATAGTTGCGAATTTGCACAAACAATATTAACGCGTTCAGTTTATTTATAGTTCTATAAAGCTCCATCAATATCAAATATAATTTTATACGTAGTGATTAATAAAGTTTATTTTGTTTAACAATTATTGAATCAGTAAGAATAATGTTTATTGCGTTGGGCATGCAATTTTAACAACTAATTAAAAACATTAAAACTTATCTTGTTTTGTTAAATATGTTTACAAATATTTTACTTGTGTGTTTGACACTTTTGCCATTAGCATTTTTTGCTATACTCATCATTCCGGCTGTACAATCCCTTTATTATCTTACGCCATTTGTTTAGACATTTCCGGATAGAAATACATTGTAAGTGTAGATGTATAAAAATTGAGCTAGGTTGAATAGCTGCAACGTTCTCAGCTGGTGTACTTACTACAATTATTTCTTTTTTAGTATCCAACAAATATCCTCAATGGAAAATACTCAATAGTAGGTGTTCGTGATCTGACAAGTGGTTATGACAACACGAAATCGAAAAATATTCTACCAGTTTCAAAATCAAATCAAATGATAACGTTTACTTTTAATAATGGCTTAGTAATAACATTAAGAACCAGCGGTACAGAACCTAAGATTAAGTACTACAGTGAAATATGCGCAACTCCTGAAGAAAAGTAAGCTGTCAAAAAACAAAACTATTGCATAGTACAAATATCCATTGTTCTTAAATGATTTCTATTTCTGTTTCAGAAATCTTACATTTCTAAAGACTACGCTTAACGAAATGGTATTGACTGTTGTAAAGGAATTTCTCCAACCTAAAATAAATGGACTCGTACCCCGACCTAGTTAAGTGGAATTACTAATATTTATCATACAATTGCAGCAGATGCAAATCAAAGTAGAAGAATATTTACTATATTCCAATTTTATTTTGTTATATCTTTTTTCTATTCTTCCTCTTACGAGCTACATATTTTTAAAAATGAAAGCAAACATTCACCAATTTAATAATTCCTCATTTGTAATTTACAAAGTAAGAAAATTTGTAATTTACTTACTAATTCCAATTTCTTAAATTTTTATTAATTTAAGTCATTTTAGCTACTATTAAGTCCATAACATCTGTAAAAAGTTTGGTTTTGCAAAAACTTAATTTGTTAAATTATGCATCATCATGAGAAAATGTTGTGAATTAGAAAGTTTATTTAAACAACTATCACTGTCTTCCTTAATTTATTCAAATGTGCGACAACATGCATAATACATTGACAATGATTATAAACAGATTAATGTAACAATTTTATAAATTATATAGTCTTTAATAAAATTATTACCAGTCTAATATCACTTGCATCAATCATCCAGCATGCTACCTTTTTTATTGGATCCTTTTCTGTTAGAATCTATTTTCTTCTTTCTGTTTCGTTTTGCATCTTGAGAATAGAATGTAATACACTAAAAGCAATGTGTTAACAATGTGTTATCAATGTCTTAATTATCAAATAATTTATTTAAAGATACTAGTATTACCTGCTCGTCTAAAAAGTCCATTAATGTATTCATTTTATATTTGAAACCTTTTTCTTTTAACATGAAGTAAATTGAATCGATGCATAACGGCTCGTAAGTTAAAATATTATTATATAATTCTTTATGGTCCGTTATTAATGCAAAAAATGCATCTTTAATATTTGTGGCACCACCAGTTGCACATGACCTATTTTCATCTAGTTGTCGTTCTTCATTTATTATATTTACCGACGACTTTTCAGTACTAAAGATTTAATCCATCTTGCTATAATTTTTCTATATATTATATTGTATACTATAAATTTACTATAAATTTACATACCTGTTTTGCAAAGGTGATGAATCATACCCATAATCGTTAGTATAATTATTACTTTTATTTATATTGTTAATTTTTCTTTTTTTTGCTGGTTCTTCATTGTCGCTATTTATATCTACAAGTTCAGATTGTACTTTTTTGGATCTTAAAGGAATTATAGGATGTAACTCATTATAAATATATGTCAACAATTTTACAGCCCGACTTCGTTTCTGCATTTTTAGTCCATACTTATGTAATTCCGCCTAAAATGAAGTTCACAGTTTGTTACTTTCAATTTGTTTATTCTTAATCTATCTCAATTGCTTGTAATGTATAACTTTTTGTCTTACATGAAGTTCAGATATATTCATGCCATCATAATCAGGAGGTGGTGTACAACTGTCCCTAGTGATCATAGGAGATTTAACTTCCCTTAAAATTTGTTTATGACCACACCTACATAGAGACTGCTCTACAGTATCGAAAGAAAATGTATCATTTTTTCTAATATTTCTATGTTTTCCATTATTACTCAAATTTATTTCTGATTTAGATCTTCTTTTAAATGCTCTGATATCTTGTGCTGTAGCTAATGATTTCTTTAATTGCATCACATTAGCATTATTGGTTGTAATTGATTCATTATTTTTGTTATTTGCTTCAATTATCTTTGTTTCTTTAACCCTACTATCATCGTCGTTATCATCATGAATATGAACATTTGCCAGATAAATATCTTTTTCAAAAATATCAGTATTGTCAAATTCATTCAAGTTCAAAACATTATCATCCACTATCTTTTTACATGTATCTACATTTGAAGTAACAGTATCTATTTCTGGACTAGACAATATTAAGACAGAGAATTCTAATGAATTCTGTTTCGATTTTCGTTTTGATAATAATGCTGAAAAATTATTTTCTTTTGTTTTCTTATCTATATTACCTTCTGATTTAGTGGCCCTTAAGTCGCTCGAATTAATAGTTCCTCCTAATTCATTATCAAGTATCTTATTGAAACTTGTAGAACATTCTGGAAATGATAAACTAGACTTCTCGAGATTGGAAATCTTTTCTTCCTTCTGTTCCGAAATGATTGTAAAGTCAGGAATATCTTCATCCAACAATATAGAAATGTCTTCTGTATTCACATTGTTACTTATTTCACAGTAATCATCTTTTGAAGTACTTTTTACAGAGTTGTTTACTAAATTTTTTTTTATAAAACTTCGATATTTCACTATGCTATTATTTTGATGTTCTTTCTTATATTTTGTATACATCGATAATTCACCATCATCTGAATGAAAATCTGTCAAAATACTATCATCGCTTTCTATACATTTTTCTACACTACTATTTATATCTCGACCACTAATGCTGTTCTTCAATGAATTTTTTGTTATGGGAGAAATAATATTTTGAACTACATCTTCTGTACTAGTTATACTGTTATTTAGTGAATTACATTCCATAGACTTTTGTGTATATCTTTCGTCATTATCCTCTAATGATGATGTTAAATTATTCTTTGAATTTAATTCGAAGTTCACATTGGTATCAGATTCTTCGGATGTCGTATCTAACTGCAATGGGAAATTAATAATATCATTGTCAAACTTACTCAGAACATCTGTTTTTATCCCCATTTTTTCTTTTGCTACTGCGTTGGTTTTACTTTCTACATTAAATGGATTTCTTTCCAGTTTTGGTAATATTTTCATTATCGTAATATCACAATCTGTATCAAAATCTGAGTTCGCATTTTCCGCTTGAAATTGTTCAATAAATAAACTCAAATTACTTTTTGTTCTTTTAATATCAGAACTGTTTATATTGTTGTGCTTTGATCTACTAGATTGTGGTGTAGTTGTTAAACAGTTCATATTCTCTTCAATAGATTTGGATAAAACAGTATCTTCTATTTCGGTAAAATCGGTATCGTTTGCTACTAGATCAACTGTATCGACAATATCATCATCGTCAAATCTCTGTGATTTGTTTACATCAATTATTCGATTTAGAGAATTTCCTGTATAACTTATAATGGAATCATTAACGTCGTCAAACATATCTGGAGATCCGTTATATTGCCTAATTGGACTTATGAGACTTTCATGTTTATCTTTTGCTGACAATGTACTTGTAGTAGGTAACACTGAATTTTTTATTTCAGTTTTAAGAGATTTGGAGTTGTTTAAAATATTTTCCAAATACTCTTTGCTTGATTGTTTAACTGCATGTAATGATTCTTCATGTTCTACGAGTGAATATTCTTTCAAATTATTTTCTTTTGCAATTACCATTCTTTCATATTCATTACTTTTCATATTTTCTATTTGAATCTCTGAGTGTTGCTTAGTTTCAATCTCTTTTCTTTGTAAATATGCAAACAAATGTTTTACTTTATACTTTCTTGCTAAATTCCTTAAAGTTGGAAGATTTAGTATATTTTTACAGATATTAAAGTTCTTCTTTATAGTTCCACAATAAATAAATTCCAAGAATGCTAACGCAATATTATAAGTTACATTAGGCCAACTTATCTTTTCCTTGATTGTAGTAAATTGCAAATTATCATTGGGCATAACATCAAGTAGTATGTTAGAGCACTGCACATAAAAAACTAATTTGTGCGCCCAAATATGTTTATTATTATCAACAAATATTATTATATCACTGGCAGAACTGTCATTCAAAACATTTCCCCAATTGTTCAATAAGGTATCAGTATATTGTTTATCATTACAATTTTCACATTCTTCATTAATCAAATCTAAACTGTTTTGCGATATTTTATAAAATCCTTTCTCATCCATGCTTTTCTCTATCACATTCTCACTTGAGTTTCTACCAGCTTCTTTGCATTCCTATTTTAAGTAAAGTGAATGTATTATTAATCAAATATGAATTGATAAATTGCAGTATAATATATAATGTACTGTTCCCTTACTTTTACTCCTTTTTCTTGTGGAAATATATGTTCTGATAAATTTGAAACATAAAAAGATATTTCGCTTCGAGGTAATTCCGCTTTATCCCATAGTTTTTCATTCTTTAATTCATATAATATGGAAATTGCAATTAATTAATGCTTATTATATGATGACAAGATCAAAAATATTAATACCTCACAAAAAAGATCTTGCAGTAAACAACTTTTCAGATCAGTTTTTATTGCAAATTTTTTATTGCATTTTACTTCCTCTTTTGGTATTTGAGTAAATGGTTCATCATTCATGAGAATTTTTGCTATATTTTCTATTAGAATACTGTTTCTCTCTTCTTGAGTACGTATTTGAAGAGTAGTGGGTGCATTATGTATTTCTGTATATAAAGAAAAATATTTTATATCATTATATAAAAAGACTGTTTCAGATCTGTTTTTTAAGGTAAAAATACACTAGAGCATTCCATATCTGAACGTTCTACAGCAATGTACAAAGTTATCTATGTACATCACAGTGACAACGAAACAAAAACATTTTGTTCTGAGTATTGAAACAAAATATGAAATAATTAAAAACCTTAGAAATATTGAAAGTGCAAGAAAATTAGCAAGAATATATGGAATTAAAAAGTCTACTAACATTTAGTAGCCAACAAGATTTAGGATCCCTTAAATACTATATATATTTTACAGTCTCTTGTTTTTTATTTAACTACATGAAATTCAATATCAAGAAAGTGGTTGTTCTGTTATCTGAACGCTTTTTTCTTTTTATTAATATGGATATGGAGACCCTACTATATCTGTAAATACAGTAAAAATATACTTTTCCTATTTTGTACAAGAATTACAGGTTCCATCTTTGTAAATCCAGTTTCTCCCAACTGCGATTTGTGCATAGGTTCTACTGTTCCAAATATAATTGTATCTGGCTTGGATAACTGTCCAATTTCATTAATTTTGTCTACCTCATTTGCTTCCTGAAGAGACTTTGACAATGCTAATGCAAGATTCAAATCAGAATCATCGCTTAAATTCTTTTTGAAAATAAAAGAAGTTTCAATTAGACAGAAAATAGAAAAGTAAATTTCATTTCATGAAGAATATCAAATAAATTTTAGAATATATGCAATACATACTACTCTATGAGATACAGACTTCTTCTTTTCTTGCACTCTCGGTGCAGCAGGTAAACCTAATGATTTTCTTTCATCTTCTTGACGCTTTTGTAGTTCAATAGCATCTAGTAATTTTTTTGTTGAAATGTTGTTTTTACATGCACAAATCTTCATGTGAACTGCACGAGTGTTTATATCCTTGAATGTTTTAAAACATAAAGGACATACACAAGCTACTTTCATATCAGTACTTGGATCGTTATGATCATCGCTATTTTGTATCTTAAAGTAAGAAGATTTTATAGAATGTTCAAAGCTTTCTTTTTCTAATATCTGCTTTGATTTTGTATCTTTTTGATTCTTTGGATTACTCTTTAATTTTGTTGTTACTTTTCTCTTCTGTTTCATATTGCTGGGTTTGACGAATTCACATAATTTACTTTTAGCAATTTTTGAATCCGGACTTTTAAAGTCTAGTATGCTATCGTGTTCGGTGTTAGTGTTGACAAAACTGTTATTTTTATCATCCTGTCCTCTTTCATCCATTTCGATCTGAACAATTAATTTTACGTTTGCGATACACATATTCTAATTAAACATTTAGACAAATTGTTACTATTACGTGCATTTTTAGTTTCTTCAAAAATACTGGACATATGCACAATCCGTTTGTGAAACATGAAACGCTATCTCAAATCACAATCATCACATAGCAGTAAACACCAGTGGTGCTCTGGAATGTGCTACAAAGTGTGTGTGTGTGTGGGGGGGGGGGGGGGATACTGGCGACACAGCCATTGGAAATTACCATTTGAATCTATTGGCATCATCCAGTCTCATTTGTGAGGTTTTCCCTCCACCACACTGCAGCAGATTCCAGACCACAGATGACACCACTGTGCATTTTTAGAGATTATTTTACTCTGTCAGTAAATTTGTTAAATAGTTTGAGCGTTTGCTACTACTATGTATGTATGCACTTGTAATGAAGTACTCTTCAACGAAGCGTTGCAAATTTGAAATGTATAGCAGAAATCCACGTCTTATAAATACACGCTATTTCATAAACTAGATATTATTCAAAACATTATCTCTTGATCTACGTTAAAGAAAAAAGCAAAAAATACGTTGTCAATAATGTGTTATGAAAGCTTTCAACGAGGATCCCTTAGTTTCATTTTAGCAATTTGGAAAGGTTTAACTAAACAAATTAGACATAATTTATTAATGGAAATGTCCTTTTATCGGTATAATTTTCTGTTCATTATTATTTTATTGCATAGTTCTAAAAATCATATCTGTCTACATTATACCTTTCTAAACATATAAATTAGTTATTAGTTCAATGTATTTTCAGATTCATTAGTCTTTATCAGCTCCAGTGATTTATTAAAAATTTCTCTGTTTTTAACACTTAACAGTGCCACTTTGTGAGACTTCATAGTTCCATCGAGCTCCTCAATTATCCTCCTCTTCTGTATCACATAAGCACTATAATAAGGAATTCAACAATTATACAATGTATGTGTATAGTGCAGTTTATACTATATCTATATATAGAAATTTAATATAATTTAATTTAATAAATTTCAAAAATAAATACGTCCGTTACAAGTTTAAGTCAAAATAAACCCGCATACCTCCATTATAGGTTAAATTATATTTTTCGTTTTCGTGTTAATAAAAATAATAATTTTCAGTATATAGTATTATTAGTATAAACTTTATTTCTTTTCTGTATGTGCGATTTCAAAAAATGATAATTATTTTATGTATGAGATAAAAATTAATTATGTCATATTAATCTTACAAACATTTACCCAAACCATACCAAACTCCCAGTTGACAATAAAGTTTTTACTAAAGTAACAATTATATGAAATCTTCCAGCCGGTGTGCCTTTAATATTACGAGGTTTTGGCGTCTGTATAATTACCGGTTCATACATGACGAGTAGTTTTATAACCTCGAGTCATTTCTAGGCGATCCTGTATTAGAGATGTGTGATATAGTATCGATATTCCAACCATCGATAGTTTTCGATAGTTAAGACCTACAACTAATACCTCACCATAGTGTATCCCACTGGGCTGCCTTATTGTAAAGCATTTTTATCCCCACCATTTTAATGCGCATCCAATCTACAGTGGATCCTGTCTCAGTAGTCAATCGTTAGGCAATTGGAGCAAAGAAAATTTCTACATCGAACCTCGCTAACGGAACAAGCTGCGGCCTCTAGAATATATCCATTATTGTAATTTTAGGATTGTAATCCTAAGAATAGTATCCATTATTGTAATTTTTCACTTTGAACATAATGATAATATAAATATGTAACTATAAACCATCGACTATGATTGATGCTATAAACATTAAATGAAATTTAATGTGATCTCTTTCCCTAGGTGAATGATAACAATCTTGAGACATTTCCTGAGCTATAATAAATAAAAGATAACAAGATCTTTTTATTATACATAATTGCGAAAAATGGCTTTCAAGGCAGTCAATTGTGCCTTTTTATCCCCACCATTTTAATGCGCACCCAGCTTCGCGCAGTTGGTTTAGAAAGAGAACGAGAGAAGATGGAGAGAGACAGAACGAAAGCTGTGGACTCTATGTGTGAGTACTACACGGACGAAAAACCTAGGCCGTCTCACTGCATCTTTCTAACATGATCAATATAAAAGCCAAGGTTATACCCAGTGTAATATAAACGATAAGACGCAGGTAGCAGCGAACAGTTATAACTGAATCTCTGCATCACAGTCTAGGAAAGTGGCGTCACTGCTACAACCCTTCGCCGACAAAGCCTCATAAGATAAGTATATTATTCATCACACCACACACCACTTACCCTTTTAAAAATTGATCCACCCACTACATTCACCCTTAAATCCATCCCAAACAAGCGCCCTGCGCTGTTCAGCAATTCACCCCCTCCAACCAGAAGGAATGTAGGTATTAACATCCCTTCTTTTACAGACATAACCAATCAGACCTCAATAACATCAGCCATGGACATCCAGACAAGCAACAGATTCGACATCCTGGCCTCCTTCACAAACGCCGAATCAGTTCAACCTAAACAGAGTGAGACAAACAAAGCCCAAAATCTCCCCCCTCCAAACCCCACTCTAACCTCCCAAAAACCACCACCCATTTATGTAAACAATTTTGATGGAGACATCCCCGAACTAACTAAATCCTTATCAGCCGAATTCGGAGATTCTTTCTCCCTAAAATACCTTGGCAACAAAATCAAGATCAATCTCTCTGATTTGAAAAGTCATCAATCCTTTATTCACAAACTCAAACTGGCAAACAAGCCATTCCACACTTTTACACCAAATTCCGAGAAAACTCTCGCAGTGGTTCTACGAGGTTTACCCCTCATGCACCCGAAAGAAATCATCAATGAAATTAAAACTCGAGGTCTTACCCCCTCCACCTGCACCCCCTTCAATAACAAAAATGCCAATTCTAACTTCGGCATCTATAAAATCAACTTCCGCAACCGGACAACATTCAATATCATTAACAAAATAGGTTTTCTTTACCATACTAGAGTGTACTGGGAGAAATTTCTCTCTCAGAAAAATCACACTCAATGCTTCAGGTGTCAAGCTTTTGGACACTCGTAGAAAAATTGCAACCTCCCACCCAAGTGCGTTAAATGCGCAGGCTCTCACCTCACCAGTGAATGCACAAAAATCCACGAAACCCCAGCCACTTGCGTAAACTGCAAGGATGAACACACTGCTAATTTCAGGCAGTGCCCAGCTCTAATTAAATACCTGGCCAGGAAAACCCCCACGGCCCCACTCTCCCCTAACCCAAACACCCTTTCTTCATTCACACCCCCTCCCCCCACACCAAAAAAACAGACTCTCTCCTACAGAGATGCCTTATCAAAACCAACCTCAACCCCTACCCAAACTCAAACTCAACCCAACGAGGGGACTGAAACTATCGAAGATGCACTTAGCATCTTCAAACAAATTCACTCAATATGCAACGTGAACCTCATGCTCACGGCTGCAAAAACTCTTCTAAACAAGCTCAAACAATGTACCAATCAGGTACAGCAATTTGAAGCATTTCTAGCCGTAGCCAAAACACTTGAGTAATGGCCAAGCTCCCCAACATACTTCTATGGAATGCCGAGTCCCTATCCAATAAGAGACTCGAACTCTCCCAAGTCCTACAAAAGCACAACATCCACATAGCACTCATAACGGAGACCTGGCTCACGCCCAACAAACCTTTTAATATCCCATCCTACCAAGTCATCAGAAAGCACAGAGATACCCCCAAAGGTGGTGTTGAGGCCTTCGTCCACGGCCTCAATAGCAAATTGCGCGAGTCATAAATTCGGGATTTCCAAAAGACCCCGCAAACTGAGACCCGGCAGCCAGCAGCAGACAGTTGCAGCCGATCCGCGACCGGCCGCACCACGTGCCGAACTGATCCGGAGGAAATCCCTTTACATAGTCATAAAACTAATAATTGCAGCCAAAACCGGCAAGGGAAAGATCACAACAAAATTCGTCAGAAATTTTTATTTCAATTGGCAGAAGAACTTGGGACCGAATATCAGAAGGAGAAACAGCTAAACAAAGAATGTTCATCGAAAATAATAATAAACGCAGCTACAGATTTTTCTGGACGGAAATCTTGTCAAATAAGATATTGTAAAGTCAATAAGACTAATAAAATTTGTATAAAATTTAAAAAATACATACGTGGAAAATGTGCAATACAAAATGCTGTAATTTGTAAAAAATGTGCTA
Source organism: Augochlorella aurata (assembly GCA_028455555.1). NCBI lineage: Eukaryota > Metazoa > Arthropoda > Insecta > Hymenoptera > Halictidae > Augochlorella > Augochlorella aurata. The sequence continues at coordinate 10,058,431 of CM052160.1, read as the reverse complement.
AAAATGCTGAAGGTAAACAAAACTTTCTAAATAGAAAAACGGGGAACAGGTTTTTATTGTAACACCAGAGAAATATTTTGTTTACTATCCAATTGGCTAAAATCTCTTTCTATATTAACACATTGCGTACGGGTCACGAGATATCTCGTTTTCATGTCTTTTTCGATTCAATCGGCAACTTAAGCAACTAGTGGCCAATATTTTTGTTACGTTATCAGGGTAACAAAGCCTCTCCCATTCTTAAGACAAATGATGAGCGAAATAATTGAATTTTGACATTCAGAGCATGTAGAAATGATCAGTCATTGTAGCCAGTACATCAGTAGATCTGTGCCGATCGTCGTACGTACCGTATCTTATAAAGTGTTCTTTTATTGTACATTTTGGAATTTCAAACTTCGTGATTTAATTTGTAAGGCAACAGTTTTTTAAGAATCGTCTATATTTTCAATCTGTTACTGATAAATTATAACAAAAGTTGATTTTATGAAATAGGCCCTAATTCAATAAAAGCAGCAAAATTACTGGTAGTATATATATATATATATATATATATATATATATATATATATATATAGTAATATTTAAGAATAATGTATGTGAATATAATACCAAATACAAATTAGAAATGTACGTATCCGCTTCCTATTGCTGGCCAAGCATGCTTCTGGAGCGTTCGAAAATGTGCGGTCTTTGAGCGCGTGTTGAACGCGCAGAGCGCCGTACGCAATGTGTTAAGATACATACGTTTTTTTGAAACGGTCATTTGACCGTTCATGGTAGGATTAGGTATACATGAAATGTCGGTAGGTTTAGTGTTAATTATCTTTCAGAAAAAGACATGAAGACACTATTCACTGGCAACATTCTTTCATTCTCTCGCACTAACATTTAGTGCAATGAAATAATTAGCTAGGCTGTATCCTGCTCAACTTGTCGAAATATACATACATTCGAAACATATCTCATGTGCATTGAGCATCATTCGCAAATTCGCTGGTAAATGTGGTCAATAATTCTACGAGGCAAAAAGTACAAGTCAAATATCGCGCCGCGTGTTTCAGATGGAGCACTAAGCATACGGATGCGCGAAAAGTGTGAGACCGCAAGCAGGGTAAAGGGAAACAAGCTACATTGGTCGTCGGTGTGACTGGTTTCGCTTGTGGTTATGCTGATGTCGTGCCCTCTTGCTCACTCGCCAGTTTCTCTCTTTATCTAAAACTGTGACGGCAACACTGCTTAGCTGTGTAGCGTCAACCAATCAGAGAAAGGCAGTTTCTGTACCGTACCTCAAATTTCTGAGCCCTTTGCCCCTGGCATGACGCAATATGATGAGGCAATACTGTAGTGATTGGTGACAGGGGATCGGGACGCCACAAGACGCCGCGCTGTCAGCGCCGTCCGTACCATTTATCTCCCTTCCATGCTTCCATGGGTGGACATTAATCGTCACACATCACTGTCATAAACTGTCATTATGACAGTGTCATACTGTCATTACATTACGCATTTAGTATGTACACCTGTTGATTTATTCTATGGTTCCAGATTTAAATAGACTCCATGCTATGCCATGTACTATAAGTACCAGCATGAAAACAGAATAACTCTGCACATGACCATTGTATATTTACGGTACCTATAATGCGCAGTGCTGCGTGTTACTATGACAGAAAGCACAATATACAATCGTAATCGTACTTTTTAATTACATACTTTTTACATTTCCGCCGTAATTAATTTTATATATTTTGATATATGTTTGTACATAACTACGAATTGTATAGTCTAGTGCATATACGTGTATAAAAAATAAATGCATACAATATCTTACAATAACTACATACACAATTGAATGTTTACATATGTACATATAGTTTTTTGGCGACCCCCACGCTCTCTACTGTTCGTTACACAAAATAAACTTTAGTATGTATGCATATATGTATGTATATTCAAATTTTAATTTTCTGACTATGTATACACTATGTTGTACATACTAAATATAACAAGTAAATAACCAATGCCATAACAATTGATGTTTTGAAATGAGTACTTTCATATTTGAAATATTTATGATTTGATACATATTGTCGTTTTGCATAACTAATAATAAAGAACAAAAAGAAATTGCACTGAGAAGAATTATAATTTTCACATCACTTACGTCTAAACGTTGTGTATAAACGTTGAATTAATTTTTGAACATGGTATGTGTGAGCATTATTATTTGTTTTTCTAACACTTTATCTACCGTATCACTTATCAATAGGTTTTTAGTGACTGTAGCAACAGTTTCCTTTTAAGTAACAATCCCAACTTGTTACTGGAAATAACTTGGTGGTTCACAGTTGAAGTTGCTATCGCCATTGAAAACTTGATTAAAAGGTCTTCAATCTTTGATTGTCGATCTTTGAAGGCTACTAAGTCACTACCAGTAGGTAAAGCATTGTTTCTCTTATAATTATTTCTCAGGCATCTACATCTAAGAAGCAAACTGCCATTACTGTTAAAAAAAAGGGACCACCGAAACTAGATTTGACAATGGAACAGAAAAGCGATATAAAAGAAGCATTTGATTTGTTCGATCCGGATGGGACTGGAAGAATTGCTACTAAAGAACTTAAAGTTGCCATTCGAGCTCTTGGATTTGAGCCTAAGAAGGAAGAAATGAAAAAACTAATAGCTGAAGTTGATCCTGATGGTCTTGGTACCTTATCGTTTGAAGAATTTTTGAAATTAATGTCTACAAAAATGTTAGAAAAAGATACAAAAAATGAAGTTCTGAAAGCGTTCCAATTATTCGATGATGATAATACAGGAAAGATAACATTCAAGAATTTGAAAAGAGTCGCTCGAGAATTAGGTGAAAATCTTACAGATGAAGAATTACAAGAAATGATAGATGAAGCAGATAAAGATGGTGATGGAGAAATTTCTCAAGAAGAATTCCTACGTATCATGAAAAAAACAAGTTTATATTAATTTCTCTTAATTGTGTAGTTACTTTTGATCTAATTATTCATTAAACAATATTTCTTTATACACTTTAATCATACAAGTCCATTACACAGATCAATTATTTGCACTTATCTTAGGATGGAGCACAATAGAAAAAGGAAAGAGAGTTTTATGTTACACACATGTAATTTGTGTACTAAAAATATGTTTATAACAATACAAGAATAGTATAATAATAATGTTAAGTGTACAATGTAAATAAATTATTAAACAGATAATTATGATCATTTTATTAGCAATGAAAATGTATCTTATACACTGTGATCTTTCGGTTTTTCTTCTTTTATCGATGATATAGCAGTTTTAATTAATGATCTTACCAGTTCTGTTCTTCTTCTCGATTTTGTTAAACTCTTTAAAAATAAATCGCATGAAATAGGGATTCCACCTAGATAAATAATATTTTACATAGATAATGCATTCTATTAAGAATATAGCTTGTTTAAATACATATTCTTAATATTAGTAATATTAATAATATGTAACATACCAGGTTTATGTACACAACAAATTCTTTCTTCGTCCATCACTATTGTTAATCTTCCTAAACATAAACTTTCCTCTTCGTCAGTAGGATCAGCAATTAATAATTGACTGTATAAATTAATAAATAATGAGTACACATATTTAATATTTCATACATCACGAGTTTTAAAAAATAATTTAATCCATATACATATGAACATATTGTAACGTACTTATCAAATATGGCAAATGTTACAGAAACTGGCAAAGATTTAACTGGAAATTGTATCTTGTTCATAGGATGCACAGAAATATTTCCTGTTGCCGCATTGTATTTTGTCTCAGGTAGTTTTACTGTAAAAACAAAAATTTACAAAATACATTTAATTGTACAATTACAGTATCGACTTACTTACTTACAAGGACTTACAAGTGTTTAGTGCTCCTGTTAATGCACCAATACTAGCATCAATTACAGAACCATCGTAATTAATACATAATAGATCACAATATACTACCCATACTAATTTGCCTTTGCAAATACATAGATCTTTTAAATCTATAGCTTCTGAATTCCTTAGAATAGTTTCTATTGTTTTTGAAATAATTTGTGCTTGATCACTTGGTGGACCAGGTCGAAATTTTGGTGAACATAGTGGAGACAGTTCAATATTTGGTACAATATATCCACAATCAGGAGATTCTGTTTTGGGTATTGCTAATTCCTATAGTAAAGTAAATACTTCATTATCATGTATATTGATATGAGAACATTATGGAAAATTCTTACAGAATTCACTTACAGCTTTAATACCACAAACAACTGTTGTATTACCAATTTTAAATATCGAAGAACTATCAGCGTGAGTAATTGATGCAATGTTTATGCTCACTGGACGAAATGATAGAAATTGTCTACCATCGGGACGTACATTTTGTGCCTAGAAATTTTAAATAAATTCATAAATAATAGTAAGAGTTTATAAATATATGTTTACCTACCAAATGGTCTTGTAGATATTTCACAGGGTGAATAGTCCTGTAATCATGTAATATATATACATATACTTTATACATCAAATATAAATATTTTACAATAAAAATATTTTAGTCCTTCCAGTGTATTGATACGTGAAGCAACTTAAAACGACTTGTTAAGTAGGTTATATCAAAATGAAATCAAATTTATTCAAATTATTAACTGCTGAAGATTTTGTTTTTTCTATTCTTCAGTAAGTATATATTATATTTTTAAATAAAGTTTGTTACAAATGCAAGTAACTTAAAATAAAAGAATACATAAATTCCTAGATACCGACCTATATGAAGTGTCCATAATACAAATTTTTCCCTCGTCCTATCTACCTACACGTATACGTAACACATCTACGTAAAATATAATTCATTTAATGTAATATGTAATACATTAAGTAGAATGTGTTTGTTTTTAAATAGCATAACTTTATAAATAGTTGAAATATCAATACTGTATTTGAATTGTTACCAGAAGTTTTCATATATCTGAAATTGTTCATGGGAAACGGATTTATGTAAATATATAATGCTTTACAATATTTACTTACACCATCTACGTATTAATTGAAATGAAGAAATACAAAGAAGATAGCTCATGGGAATATTATATTGTTTGTTATTATATATTTCGCTTATTACAATATTCGCATTTCACATTGATCTTGATATTCCTATAATACAAGTGACTATAAGAAATTTAACATCATGTGAACACAAATTCATTATATGTATAACATGTTTCCTTAGAAATTAATGTTAGATCAATATTAATTTTTTATAAACAGTAAAAAAGATGAAACGATCTAGTTGGAAAGGCACAGTGTGGCATATATTTGTGGAATATTTTGTCAAGAAAAATTAACATCTAATTATAGTAAATATTAGAAATATTACAATATAACAAGGTACAAGTATAAACGGTCAAAATTTTTATAATATTGCTGTATATAAACTGTTTAAGAACTGTAGTTCCTTTTTGTTTGACTGTCTGTGTAAATATTACAAATAGATTAACTGTCATTAAATGTCAAATATATTTTTCGAATTATATATAAACTAAATATACAATTTGAACTAGTTTTCAAAATTTAATATAAATTCATTTCAATTATTTATACACAGACATTTGTTGCCTAGTTTTCTGCAGTAATATAATTTAAAAGTAGTTTTAGCGATATTCGATTACTAAAAGTGTTTATTACTGAGAAATTCATGTTATTTAATTTTAAAAAATATAGTTGTGAATAATGACTTAATCTGTAGGTATCTTTGTTTAATGATCATCTGGTTAACTTCATCGGGCAAGCGTAGAATAAAATTTGGGCTGAAACAATAGAAATATTTCAATAATACAATAACATGTGTACAAAAATAAACCACAAGTATCTTATAAAAGTTATCACCTCATCATGATTTTCTTCCTTATTCCCATCATCATCATCACCAGAACTGTCTCCACCTGAACTATCAGCAGAATTACGCTGCTGATATTTATTATTCAGACTATCAGTAGTCGGTGAAGAGGCTTTTACTTTACTAGCTGCATCAAAGCATTGTAAACAAACTCTAACTGCTTTTCCATTTCCTTGTCCTGGTAGCAACAATTTTTTATTGCTGCAAGGTCCACATACTACAGCTCCACACTGTCTACAATGATGCTACAAGATGTTAAAAATACTTTAAATATAGAAACAGTGTAAGTCCCAGTAAGTATTTTTAAAAAAATGCGTTAATATATATACCCGTCTATTTAAAACTGTAAACTGTGTTTTATTGCAATGCATGCAGATTGTGGCTTCATTATCTGGTACCCAAACAGCTGCATGAATTTCAACTGGTTTTTTACCACCTATTATATGTCATACATTTATAAGTTTCAAGCATCTTGGTTATACTTTTCAGGTAAGGTGATTGTAAAGACTTACTCTTTCTCAATAAATCTTCGATGCACTTTGTAATATGAGCCATCCATTCTTGTTTTTCTGTTGGAGTAGCAGCATAAACAGCGAATGATTTTGTTAATGTCTTTATAAGCCAACCATTACGATATTCTATAAATAACGATGAATTACTATATTATCTTTGTGTAATTGGAAACATTTGCAACATTGAATCTGTGCGATATAAATAGATTAGTAACCCAAAAATAACTGCTGAAACTATAACAAATTAAAAAGTGATAATTAAGATAAAAATATTCTTCCATTAATAATTTTTACATCATTTTCCTTCTTTTAAGAATTTGTTTCAAGCACAATTCATAAAATAATATTTATGACAAACTGATAAGGAAAATGTAACTTACGACCATCATCGGCCAAAGATTCCAGTTTTACTTCTTCGAGTGGTATAATATGTTGTTTGTTATACTGTTGATACAAAAAGTATTAATTTGTTTTATAATTAGGTAAAACAGATTTGATTGATTTCTATAACTTTGTAAATGTATTTCTGAGATTGTGACAAAAACTTCATTAAAGCACCTTCTTTTTGTTGATAACAATGTTTCCATAAACCAGTATATCATTGAATAGAAAGAACTGTCTCGGTTTTGATTTCTTTCTACACATTTTGGTTAAGACTCCTTCACCAACCAAAACTCTTCCTGGTACTGCAAGTGGCTAAAATATATAACGTACTTGAATTAATTCAAACAAAATTTAAAGTTTTAAAGATTTGTTATTTGCCAATGATATAAAGCCTTAGTATTGAACAATTGTAATTAATATTTTAACATTACCTGGCCAGAACTGCCAAAGCAGTTTTCGACCATTGTAATACGCCTGGCATTGGCTTCGCTATTTACTGTAACATGTCATAATTGCTTCTATCAATGTATAAATTGATCTTTCATTAATTAATTAATTGTTAATAAATAATTATTAATATATATTGTTAATAAGAACTTTTGAACTACTTTGTTATCCGAATATCACAAGTTATGGAACATAAGTTTGTCGATCTTCCAATTCTTGTGCTGTAATCAATATCATGAGTCTAGTAGCAATACATATTAAAAATAAGTTAAATGCCATTAACAATGCTACGCGCTACAATAAATTGTAAATACATTAAATGACTGTCGATACATTTTCAATAAAATGTACATCAATAAATAGAATTTGATTAAATATCGACTATTCTTTTGGTAGATCATATATTATTAACTGTCAAAAACACAAGCAACTAAACGTCACCGTTATTCAATAAAAATGTCACAAATCGTAGGCTATGCAACACGTGAATTATCCAATCACGGAAAACAAATATCACAAATCTTGAAGTATTCTGTAGGAAATTGGTGAAAATTTCCATGCAATTCGTAACATTAATTAATTGATAATAAATGGTATATAAACTAACCCAATCGGTCAACCATGATCCTATGAATCAGGGCTGACAACAACAGGAAGTATGAATCACATCCATATTTCTCTATGATTTGTCGCTCTCTGGTCGCATTCATAATGGATACAACTTCAATGTGTGGATTTACAAAAGAATAATTTTTATATGTTATTACGGAAACGTAATGGACCAAATAACATTATTAAATATTTAATGGAGATATTTTCGAAAAATTAGAACTTCTGCAACGTAAATCTAACTACATATGTTTATATTCGATTATTAATAACAGACTGTAGGCTGTAATTGTAATATATACAATACTAATCATACATTGCACCATACATACATAATGACATTAAATTTAATGATAATTTCATCTAGATGATTTTTTATTAAACACTAATTATTCAAAATTCACAACGGAGTTATTGCATTAATCGAAAACTTCCTTTGCAAAAACTTCTGCAAATATTAGTATAAAACATACATGCATTATACATATTTGTATTATCGAGGAACTCATTAACAATATAATAATACAAAGCTTCTACAATTACTTAACTATAGTAGTAAGCTTCTACTGTATATATTAAAGTTATTCGATAAAAATATTATGTTGTGAATAGTGAAATTTTAAATACCGGATGTACTACGTGTATATACTTCGAGATATCGATAGTTGTCGCTGTGTGTATTCGTGAATGGAAATCATATGATTACACTCAGGGCGTAGCGATATAGCAGTGTGATAAGTTTTTTACATATTAGGTTATTCCGTACGAAACAGGAAAAATCAATTTTTTGAGAAAAATGAAGATATGTGGACCTAAGTATGCCCTATGTGGCTTGATATTATCTACCTGGGGTATATTTCAATTAGTAAGTATTACTTTAGTTTCATTTTCGATATACTCTTAATATTAAGAAAAAACTAATTAAAAAATTTTAAATCAATGAGTAATTCTATTTGTATACATTATACATTGTCCTCCCAAAATATTTAGACGCTGCCGAACAAATCACGAACATATTTGTATTGTATATTAAGTTTGCGAAATCTGTCAAGAAACAGTTTAAATTATACTCTGTTTGATTTTCAGCTCTTGATGGGAATATTCTTTTATGTTAAAAGTGTGGCTTTAGTAGAAGATCTTCCATTGGAGGGTGAATATAAGAACTATGACGAATTTTACCGTGATGCAGACAGGTGCTACACACAGAATGCATACAATTGTTGGATCGCAGCATGCATTTATGTTCTCACATTCCTGTTTTCAGGACATCAATTTTACATAAATTCAAGATCATCTCTTAGCGTTTGAGAAAGTATTGTTAGTATGTTAAACAAAATAAGAAATATGTATAAATCTATAAATTACTGTTGTATTATAAACATTATGTTCAGAAGTATTCTATATTATATCCAATGATGTAGTATTAATATTAAGAAGAAAATAATATTAGTTGTATAGAAATATTGCTTGATGCATTAAATTTACTTGATTTTATAATATACATCTGTCTAAAGTTTTAACTGTCATATATTCCATAAACAATAGAGACTTAATGTTAAGGTACCTTAGTATCTATAGAATATAAAGTTAAACATTATCTGTTATAATGAAATGTAAATACAAAAATATGGACATAAGAATATTATTTTTTTTAATGCTTCCTTTATTTTCTTTCTCTTTTTGTGCTTAAGCTAATTTATTATAGAATGTCATCTATAAAATGTAGTAATATAGTATGCAAAAAAGAAAAAACTAACAATAAATAGTCACTCATTACGTAAATGGATACAGTTGATAACATTATTTATGAGTGTATGAATATTTACAAATTGCGTTTATGTTTCACATAGTTATCTCGCAATTATTATGAATGAATCATGCTTGACGTTTCCACCTACAGTCACTATTGGTCTACATAAATTCTGTTGTTCATCGTTGTGCATTTGATAAAATAGTTCTATGTCTCAAGAACTTTATTTCTAATATGACTAAGTAACTGCAAAGATCTAAAATTGACGACGGCAACGTATGGAATTGCAATACATAACCTGAGTAAGAATTAAATAGGTTATATATTTAGTATGAAATATCAATCAAAGATACAAAGAAAGAAATCAAACAGTTTTATATATTTTATGAAATAAGAAATGTAAAAAAGAATGTATCCTAAATAAAGTATTGCAAATATATATTAAGAATATATTATTATATATTAAGAATTTTCTGTGATCTGGAACTTCTGGAGATTGAAGATATTTTAAATAAGTAAAATACTGATGATATGTATCACTTATGTGTATTAACTTTACACAAAAAGTGTTTTATATTATTATATTGTGTTTTATAGTACATAATGGAAACAGAGAGAATAAGTACAACCAGTGACCATGATGAAGTAATTCAGCATTTACAAACTTCTGTAAAATTATCATATGGCATAGGGCACATTTTAAATGATATTTGTGCTTCTATGTGGTTCACATATTTGTTAGTGTTCTTCCATTTGGTATTGGGATTCGATGCTACGCTGGCTGGAATAATTTTACTCATTGGTCAAATAGCAGATGCCATAGCCACTCCATTCGTTGGCTTTCATTCTGATAGTCATGATAATTTCTGGTTCTGTAAATATGGAAGGAGGAAAACGTGGCATTTAATAGGTATATATACTTTATATCATTTTAATAAAAATATTTACAAATTATGTTTTAGGAACCTTATGCATTTTATTTGCTTTTCCTTTTATATTTTCCCCGTGTATTGGATGTGAGACAAGTGATAAATGGGCTCAATTAATTTATTATGCTGCATTTGTTGTAATTTTTCAATTTGGTTGGGCTGCAGTGCAAATATCTCATTTGTCGTTAGCTCCAGAACTTACACCTACCGAATGTGAAAGAACAGAACTCATAGCTATTAGGTATTATTTAAAAATTTTCTTAAATGCTTATACAAGGAAAATATTCTATTACATTTGTTATGATTTTTTGCAGGTACAGTTTCACGGTTTTGTCAAATATTTTTGTTTATTGTGTCACATGGGCAGTATTACATATGACAAACAATAATGGTTCCAATTCTCAAATTGGCCCCAATGATGCAAAGAAATTTCAAGAAATTCTATTTATCGTTATTGGTGTAGGAATCCCAGCATCAATTTTGTTCCATATTTTTGTTAAGGAAGGAGTTGCCAGTAATCCTGATGGTTAGATTTATTTTATACTTATTGTTCTTTGCATTTGGTATAAAGTAATTAAAATTGCATCAATGGTAATTGGTTTATTTTAGGAGTACTCCACAGAGATACAAGGCCTCTAACAGTATTATTTAAAGATGCACGTTTGTATCAAGTAGCTTGTGTTTATATATGTACGCGTTTGTTTGTAAATTTATTACAAATTTATATGCCTTTGTACTTACACAAATCGTTACATATGCCAGCTACATCTTTGGCTATAATACCCTTAGTAATGTTTTTAAGTAGTTTTGTAATGTCTTTAATTATAGAAAAATTAAACACAAAATTAGGCAGAAAAATTTCATTTTGTTTGGGTGTTATGTTGGGTATATGTGCTTGTATTTGGATTCGATGCGGCATGGGCATAACATATACAAACTATCAAATTTATCCAGTGTCTTTAATATTAGGTAATGTCATTTAATACTTTCCAATAGTATTATCATCTCTGGAAAATATACAGAACACTTATAAATTAAGTAGTTTTTGTTTCTGCAGGATTTGCTGGTTCCATCATGTTGGTGACTAGCCTTGGTCTTATTGCTGACTTTATTGGGCAGAACACAGATAGCGGCGCATTTGTATATGGTGCAATGAGTTTCACAGATAAACTCTCCAATGGTTTAGCAGTAATAATCATTCAATACTTGTTAGCACATATATTATTATTCATTTTCAGTCTTAATAATATTTCAATTACGTTATAATTTGTGTATTTCATAACTTTTCTCTAGAGAAAATTGGATTAACTCGGAAACTTACTACAGAGACATATTGGCATATGTGTGTAGCGCTTCTGCAATCGTTGGTTCTGCAGCAATTTTGTATACAAAATCGTTTTCTCATAGTGCAGGTAACGTAAATATCAGTCACGAAAAGAGTTTATAGTTCACCAGATTAATTAGAATTTTTTCAGCATATAATACATTACATTCGGAACAAGTTACAGAAAACGATAGTACATCAACGGAACCGAGAAATTTATTACAACAAGAGCATATCACATGATTTAGAAAATGATATCATTGAACTAATTCAAATTTTACTTTTATTTATTGAATTACAAATGATCAAGAAAAACATGGTACTTATTTTTTATATAAAGTAATATATAATATATACATTTTATATAGTAATAATTTCTTGTTACCAATTATTAATGATTATTAAAAAATTCTATCATCAACAAATTGTACTATTATTATTATAATAGATTTCTCAAACATCTTAATCGTAATTTTGAAATTATCCAAAAAAAATCGTACAACGAAAGCTTGCAAGTCTGACAGATATTCTGATAAATCACGGAATGTCTGTGCGTGATGGTACCGTGCCTGATCCCGCAAAGCATGAACGATCATTCAGCACGCGATCAAGTAACAAGGTCTGCCTATGTTTGGTCGAGTCGAACTTCGATTTTCTTAAGCGTTACTCCGAACAATTCACTTGTGTTTGGACACGTGAATACTTAGTTCATTGATTAGCTCATGTTCTTATATACAACGACGACCCGACGATATCGGCTAAACAAACTCGGAATGTTTGAAACTAGCAACTGTGAACATCGACGTCAGCTTAATAGTATACCGGCAACTACTACGGGAAGTCCAACTGCATATTTAGCACGCATCAATTCCCCTTTGCGAAATTACTCGAAGATAAAGGGTAATTTTTCTAGTTACACAGATCCTGTAAATTCTGTTCGAATGAAAAGATTAAGTTTAAAATCCAAGTAAGTAGTAATCGTGTTACAGTGTTTCCTTTTTTTGTTATATTTAATTTGACATGTGTACATTTTTATTTTTTAGGAAGACCAATGGGATTCAAAAATTAGATTCGAGTAAAAAGAAATCTATAGATTATTCGGAAATGGCTTATAGAGAAGCTGTTTCAAAACTGAAGTATTTGCTTGCTGAATCTTATGTTTCAAAACCAATGTTGGGGTAAAATATATTATACAGAGTGTTTGACTTTGCGTGTCCATTATTTTAAGGTGTTATTCTGCTAAATGACGCGTGTAAGTCTGGTGAAAACATGTGTAGACAGTGGCCTACTGTGTAAAAGATAAAGAAAAAAAGCTTAAAACAAAGCAATTGCAACAAAATCTTCATTTTTAATTTTCATTTTACAGGAATAGAATTGCTTCTTAAAATATTTGACATATAGTCAAACATCCTGTATATATAATATATGTATAGTGTAGATATATGTGTACATATACATATGCAATGTGTGCATAAATAATATTAAAGGTAAAATAATTTCCATGCAGAAAATCACAGAGCATTAAAGATTATCAATCTAGTAACATTAAAGTCAATGAATCCAAAGAAGATGCTAATGATAAGAGTTTGATAGTTAACCATTGTACAATAAATGATTTACCTGAAGATGTGAATAGAGTTCTAAATGCACAGTTCACTTCATGTAAAAATGTGCGTTCAACGAAAACGTATAACAATTTAGCATCTTCAAGTACAGACTCACAATCTGTGCCCCCAGAATTAAATTCTTTTATCGAACAACAAGAGGAATACATCCATCAATTGCAACAAGAATCGCAATTCTGTAGAAATCAGTTAAATAAGTTACTTCACAAAGTTCGAGAGGTATTTTATTTTAATTGGGTACTAATAATTTTTATCGGTTGCTCAGAGAGTTTACTCAAATAATTTTAGGTTGTAGCTGAAAATGAGGCTCTGCATTATAAAAATAAAACAGGATTTTTTAAATGTGTACTCGACGAATATGCTCATATCGATGAAAATGATAATGAAAGTGATAAAGAAAAGTCAGTTCAAATTGAAGCTTGTGATATCAAGAAATCTAAAACGATGGAAGGTCCTAATATCGTGTTTGAATCAAGAATCAGTGAATTAGAAGCACAACTAACTCAAGCAAAACTAGAATTGCGTAAAGTGCAAGACGAAAATCAACGTAATTTAAAACAAATGTCAACAGGCTGTTTAAACAATGACGCGTCTGAAATAAAAATACAGTTGGAGAAAGCTTTACGTGCTAAATACGAAGCTGAAATAAAAGTACAAGATTTACAAAAAACTTTAACTTCCATACGAGAACAGGAAACCGAAGCATTACAAAAAATTAAACAAACTGGAGATGCTATGCAGCAAATTCAGTTTGAAAAAAGTCAATGTGATATAGAAATTAAGAGATTGAAAGACGAATTGGATAGACAACACGGCAAACTTCGTGAAGCTACTCAAGAAGCAAGTAAGCGTATTGCTGACGAGAGACAACAAGTAGAACGTAGGTATAGTCAGCAAGTTGAACAATTATCCGCTGATGTAGCTTCCCATTGGGATGTAGCCAATAGATCTCAATTAGAATCTGAAAAACAACGTAGAGAATTGACAGAACTTAGAAGAGAATTATCTCAGAAACAAACGTTTATTGAGAATATAAAGAAAGAATTACAAAACAAGATATGTAAGTTACATGATTGAATTATAAATTTTGTTAGTGGATTATTCAGTAACATTTGATAATTTATATTTTATATAGCGAATTTACAAAGTGACTTGAATCAAGCACTAACAGAGAAAGATGCCGCTGAACAAGAGGTTTTAGCAGTAAAATTAGCTGCTGAACGAAACGAAAGACAAAATCGCCAAGAACAGAGTAGACTACAAATTGAAATAAATTCATACAAACAACGGTTAGAGAGGACAGAAACTGACCTAGTTCACCTAAGAAGAGAAAATTTAAGACTTTCAGAACAAATAGCTTCTTTGGAAAAAGAGGTAAATATTGAGCAATAGATATTGTTGAAATTGATCAATAGTTACGTTCCAATTTGAATTTACCTGTATAAATATCTACTGTTTCTTTCAGATAAATGCAAATAAACCTCTAGGTTCGGAAGGCCTTAACGTACAAGATCCAACGAAATCGGAAAATGGAAAGGAATTGGCATCTATGATAATAGATATGGAAACAAAACATGGTAAGACTTTAGTTTCTACATGTGTGCCTATGTTAGGTATATTGTCTTTGAGAAGTTCTATTTTCTTACTATTATTTGCAAATTCATGTTGTTTGTGTGGGATATCGGCATGCTGACATTATGCCTAGCATGGGCAGAAATGGAATTAGTCAATTTATTAAAATTGACTAATAGGACTGCATTTCTTAGCTGCTACAGTGGCTGGTCTAGAAGATGCCTTGAATAATCAGGCTACGATCGTCTCTCGACTGACGGCTGAATGCCAATCTCTCACACAGCGTTTGGAAGCTAACAGCCTGAAGCACAAGTATATTCCTAGTTCAGTGTAGAAAATATGTCCCATTGTTCTTTTCTTATTGGTGCATAACAATTCTCTGTTACATGTGCATACATACTGTTTGATAAGTAATGGATATTTGCATCATATCATTGATTACAATTGGGGCTATTCTGTGTTGACAGAGGGAGTCACTGACAGAGATGTAACAACAATTGGAAAAGCTACAACAGCTTCAAACAAGAGACGCACTGTTAAGATTGATCTAAAAGTAAAAGTAGCTCCAAAACAAAAATAAAAGTTTTTAAAGGTACCTCTTTCAACACAGTAATAGCTTGTATAGCACCTTTTACTTCACTTTATTGCCCAAAATATTTTTACTATTATTAAATGAAGAACTGCAATTAATGCATTTTCATGGTATTGTAATAATAATAAGGACATTTTTGGTAATAAAGTTAAGTGAAATATTCTGTCAATTATAAGTATAGAAGGCTATATACTGTTAACTTTAACTACAGAAATAGAATTTTTCCGTTTGTAAGATAAGTTAAATTGTATTTGAACGTCCGTTATTTCTCAGGGAAGAAATGGCCAGTTTACAAAACAACATAGAGTATTTGTCCGACAAGATACAAAATACTTTTAATAACCAACAAGGTAGTATTTTCTACGCAAATTTTTAATATTTTATTTATAAAGATTCTTTTAAAAATGGTATTATATTTTTAGGAGCCATATCGATGGAAAGTAGAGACATATCACCTAATACATTAATGCAAGCACAGAATACGAGTACTGCAACAGCACCTCATATAATTTATCAAGAACATGATATGAAAATCAATGAAATGAATAATCAACCATTGGAAACCGACTTATCTAATAAAATACAGTACGCTGTGGATTGTGAGACAAAGAATGATATAAAAACAAATATTCAGATGTATGAACAAAATCCAAATGAAAACAATGGCCATGAAAACACAATTGATCACCAAGTTTTAGAATCATATGTACCAGAACAAGAATACAATTCGTATGACCAATATAATGTTATAGAAAGTGAACAACAAGAACATACTGATGCAATACAGAATTCCAATGAGGTAACATTATCTCAGTACTCCACATTGGACACATAATAAAGTAGTGTTATTAATTGCAAAACTAAACTTATGCAAAAAAATTGTATCTAATTATTTCATTATAGATCCATATATATATGTTATAATAAAGTAGCATACATAAAATGTGAACAAACATTGATATTATAATGCATTAACTTCTCTTTTAATTTTGAATATATGCCTATTAATTATGATATTTATTATATATTAACACTTTTAATACTTCTTATTACATTTAGTTAGTTGAAACAGACTAGACATGGCTTATCTACATTTTTTAATATCAAATCTAAGTATGTAGAGCACTACATATTGAAGTACACATGTATAGGAAGTTGCTTCTATTGAAGAACTACATATCATTTGATTGTCATTTGGAATCATTTTGCATACATACATGTGCACATATACGCCGGTGTCAGTGGCCGCCCAGATTCTCAGTGTTTCCCAGTTACCACCAGCCGCCAGATGACACTACATCTCTCGTTCCCTCTCCCTGTTCCTTACTGTTTACGTTCGGCGGTGTGGCCGGCCATGTGACAACCCTATCGCTCGTATCTAGTTCTCGTTAAAATGTTCAAAATATCTATGTATATAATTGCTGTAATGATATAAAATGAGAAGATTGCAATTACTCCTATGTGGATATATTTAAGACCAAAACATTGATTTTAAATTTGGAATTGTTTAAAATGGCTTTATCAACAGGTAAGTACACGTGATCAATTATAACCTAAACTAAATATTTATATAAAATGTTCCTATTTTTGTATTCAATAGAATTATTAAAACGTTTACATTCGGATGAAGAACCATTAGCTAAACGATTAAAGCTCGCAGAAAATGTTTTCTGTACAGTCGATATACCAATAATTCGTAAAGAAGATCTCATTTTACAATGGCTTTGTAAAACATCTTCTACAGATGAAAATGGTTGGGCATATATAAAAAATTGTTTGAGAACTGATCATTTGGATATCAAGGTTGAAGTTAAAAGGTTCTTGATTAATACACTTATCAGCAGACTACAAGGAACTATAGAAGATTTACACAGTGATGTATTTGATTCTTATAAGCTGTTGGTTTCCAATAGTGGGATGCAACAACATTTTATTAATGAATTAAATGATTTTGGACTATTAGTAAAATCATTTTTGACTTGCGCTCTTAAATTTTTCAAATACACATTTAACATTGAAGAATTAACTGTAGGAATTGACTTAGAATTATTTAATAAAAACAATGGTTTACCATTAATAATATATAATACAATGATTAGTGTTGTAGAAAATATGATTCTAATTTATAAGTCTTCTTTTATTACAAATGATAAATTAAGAACTATATTTGTAAGTGATATTTTATATCCTTTATGCGATATTATTGATCACAAATGCATTGATAATAGAAATAGATTAGGAGCAGCAACTTATAAATGTGTTCAACAATTAATATTTGCAAAAAGATATGCAGAAAGTGGCACATATCTCAGAAATAAAGATGCAACTCAATTTATGGATGTGATATCCATTTTAGCTAAAACGTCAAGATCAAAGGATCTTCAAAACATCATTTGTACATTTAGTTTTATTTTTCGTGCGGCAGTAGGTATATTTAAATCTGATAGTGTTACATTAGATTTGATAATGAGAGAATTAATAGAATGTACTGTAATTCACAAAAAAGAAATCTTTAGTGCCTTGTTAAAGTATTCAAATGATATAATATTCAATTTTGATAATAAAATAGATAATGTTACATTGTTTGATTATTGTGAGAGTATGATAAATAACATTTTATCAAATGAAACTATGGATACCATAGATTATCTTTTGATCTCACAGTTTTGTTCCTTCAATCCTCTTCTGATTGAGAAAAGAATTCAAGAAATATTGAGAAAAGCATTTCAGGGAAATTCAACATTAGAATATAAAAATTTAATGACATCCATTATGAATGCTGTTGTACACTTAAGACAAGAAGAAAAATTAATTTCATCAATACTGATATCATTAAAATATTCTGAGAATCTAATATCAAGTACAAAACTTGATATGTTTTTTCCATGTGAATTTAAAGAAAAATTTATGAAATCTATAAATAATATCACAAATTCACAAGGTGTATGTATATTAAGGACACTCGTGTATCACTTACGAACCGATTGCATGGAAGTACTAAAATCTAATGATACATGTAAGTGCAACAATTTTAATTACACATATAATTTAAAATTTTTTTGTATATTTAAAATGGTTTTTAATTTGTTACAGGTAAAAACATAGTTTTTATGCAAGCTGCCATTAATTTACTCATTACATTTTTGAATGGTGTGTGTATTTTTGAGCACACAGGGACATTAATTTCCCACATGAAATTTATAAATGCTCTTGATGACTTAGGAAACGTTCTGTCACTTTTGATAGACAGAGTTCTACATTTGAGTCACAACAAGAAGATTATTGTTATGTTATTAGGTGCAATATATTCATGGAACGAAACCCAAAATACTTTAAAATATTATGTACAAAAAGCTGTTATCAAGAACTTAAGTGCTCCAATATTAGAAGATCAGTGGCAACAACTAATACAAAGAATCACAAATTTTGGCAAAGATAATTGTAAGGACATCATGGTATGTTATCATTATCTTTCTAAGTTATTGTGAAAATTTCCTTTCATTTATGTAAATTAATATATTATAATTTCAGAATAAACTTATTTTACAACAGATTAAAATATCTCAGAATACATCGGACAAATGTTTTATTAAACTTGACAGCTTAATAGGTGGTTTTGAATACTCTTGGAAGTCTATGTTAAAATTTAATACAGACGTAATATCACTCTTAACTACAAAAGAGATGTCAAAAGTGACAGATTTATTGTTAATGGAAGTAGCATCCAATGAGGATAGTTTTTCTAAATGGATAGAAGTAATACAAAAAAATGATTTACAAGAAAACAAAAGATTCGTGATATCTTTGTTGAGTAACGTTATCATACAAATTGAAATTTTGACAACAAAAGGAGTAACAAAGTTTATGTGTCAACATTTTGCAGTTGCAAGTGTAAGTATTTTATAATTAACGCTATTTGAGTATTAAATAATGTTTATTTTACATCTCTTAGAAAATTTTGCTTGAAGATCAAGAGAACGATAATCAGATAATAAATGATATAATAATGCATATGAAAGATGACTTGTTAAAAAATGAATGGGTAAAATTGGGGAGTACACTGTTACATGAAATGGAAGTGTATTTAAAATTATTGCTTCATGTGCCTCTTATGTTCTTAAGTGCTAATGTAAGATCGTTAATATTCATGGTCGTGTTTGCCCTCAGAAAAGAGTCTTCTCAGAATGATAACATAATCTCCCTATGTAACTTAATACTTTCAGGTATTTTCTCTTTTCATCTAAATATATAAGAAAATTATATTTTCATTAATATATACAAAAAATAATTTTTCTAGATCTTTTAGAAAAGCCTGGTATTAATATATTCCAGTATATAAGTCCATTCTTATTATGCCAATTACCACTGACTAAAAATGTTCAAAAGACTTTGGAACTATCAATTAGAAATGGTCTATCCTACAGAGATTTTAAAGAACTTATAAATGCCTCGATAGATTCTAAAAAGAATTTGCAATTTTTATTAGAATCGGTGGAACATGTTAAACAAAAATTACCTGTTGACCAGAAGTCAGTAGTCAAAAAAGTGGAAAGGAAATTAAGTAAAATTTTAATAAAAACATTACCCTCCACTATTATGGAAACGACTGACATAAACATACTAATCTTAATCTTGAAAATTTATGTATCTAATGAAAACATCACTGAAGAGATAAGAGATCTAGCACAACAAACATTACAGAATACATTTTTGGTAAATATAATTGTTTTGAAACTTGAACAAATCTTTTCCTATTATTAGATGAACAATTTGTTAACAGAGTGATAATATTGGAAGTGAGAAAAATGAAATGGCACAAGAGACTTTAAGATTGGCTGTTATTGTTCTTCATAACAGAAAAATATTTCAAATTAAGGATCAAATTATAAAAGGAATATGGTGCACTTTATTCAATTATCCATGTGTGGATGTACTCTTACCTTTATTAGAATCAAGTGAATCTATAGAACTTCAGGAATTTTTGAAAGACTTACACGATCGGTTGGTATGTAACTGCTGTAGACATTCAAATTATGTAGTGTCTATGTAAACATATTTTTTTTTTGTACAGATAAGAGCAATTACGCATATAAAACAAAATGATTTGGAGAATGTTTGTATCATATGGAGCTCTGTACTGAAAATAAATATGTCCAATGATAGAAATAAGTTACGTTTAATTGCAATAAATAAATCGGTACAAACAATGCAAGCGTTAAACGTCCCGGATAAATTTTGGCCAATGTTATTAAAGTTGATACACAATTTTCTTGCCACCAAGCATTTATATCTGCCTGATACGATTATCGATATGAGTATATTGCTTGGTTTAAAATCGCTTCAAGAAGCTACAATATTAACTTGTAACGATGCATTAACACTGTGTGCTATACTGTTGAAAATGAAAACAAGTTTAATCATAGATAGATTACCCGCATTTTTAGCATTATACAGACGTATATTAGATGTTGTTGTACGTAAATCAAAAGATAAAATTAACAAATCTGAAGAGTACATGTTGAAATGTATTGCATTGGACATAGAGAAGTAAGTTACATGTCATTTTCTTAGTTATCATAAAAAAGTATATTTATTTTCATTTATTTAATTTTCTACACAGATTTACTAGCTCCTTGATAAAGCTTAAAAAAGACATGATAAGATTAAGTCCTTATCTAATAGCAGATTTGTTGAAATTGTTTTCAGAAGCTTCATCAACAACACCAATTAAGGTAATTCTTTCACATCTGTTATATTGTTTAATGTTAATATGTAAAAAAAATTGTTTAATGTATAATTCTTTGTTTCAGATGTCTGTACAGAATTGTATATATCTTTTAATTAGTATATGTGATCGACACGGAATTGCATTACTATCTCGAACTTTACCAATTTCCATGCAAGAAATTTTCAAGACGCAGTTAGATATATTTAACAAATTTCATAAATTTTCTGGAAAGATTTAAGTCAGTATTTACACTGAACAAATTTTTCTCTCTCTAAATAAATAAGAAATTGATTTTCGTGTTTTTGATCAATTTTTGTATAAGAATTACCTCGTTAATATAGCGTGCAGAAACAAGTGTATCCAAAACGAATCTAAATGTGCATTCTGCATCGTATGCATTTATATTGAACAATGTGGTTAAAAATCCTGTGAGGCGACAGATTTCATTATTATATTCGAAGCTTATTTACGGATTGAATTTCGCGCTACGTAACTCAGACGGAGCGCTACTAGAATGAGTGTGTTAAAAACTTGAAACCGCATGCTGCAGTACAGTAGTGGAACGGAGCTATTTCTGCATGTTTTTTACTCCCTAAGCTGGCATGCACATCCCCACCATTTTACTACGCATCCAATCCATAGTGGACCCTGTCTCAGCAGAGAGTCGTCAGCCAATCAGAGCAAAGAAAATTTCTATGTGGACCCTCAATAACGGATCGAGGTGTGCAGGAGTAGAACCCATTACTGTACATACAATATAGTTTTTAGGTTATGTTGTGTCTTATAGTGGTCCATGTAAGTCAGTATAATGTTTGGTAGAATTCCTAAGCATGAGGTTGTTTTTGTTACTCTCCTTGGTATGATATCCGGTTTTTATATATGGAATGAGCCTCTGAAGCAATACGTAAAGGAGCATCCTTACGATAATAACTTGGTTATATCAAAAGTATGTATGTTACTATTATAAAAAAGAAATGTGCTACAAATTCAATATTTCTTGTTTTACAGGAGTTACCAAATGCAAAGGAATAAGTCACTGTTACCACGTGTCGTAGGGTTTGTTACAGGTGCAATTACAATTACAATAATCGCATTCGGCTATAGGTAAATTTAATTTCTTATAGACTACTTAAAAAAAATACGTATAGGCTATTAAACTTGTCTTGTTAACAGATTTTTCATACATGATTCTCTGAAGTATAGTAAAAACCGCAAAGCTGAGATGTATGCAAATTATCTTTACGAAAGCTACAAAGAAAATGAAATACAGACCGCTAAAGTGGATCAAACTTGATTCTTTTTTAATGCATATATGTTGAAATTAATACTATCTTATATAGTTTTGTGGATAATATAGAAATTATGTATGTTCATTTAATAAATAATGCAATGAATAATTACATAGTACTATAATTTATTACATATTATAACAATGTGAATATATTTTATAAGTTAGTTCTTAAATTTTCCTCCGTAGTATGGTATGTATGTAGCTATTACCTTCCAGTCTGTAAAATAAATCAATCCTAATCCAGCTGTTCCTCCATACAACATTGCAGATGGGAGCCTAATTAATGAAAAACGAATTACACACAATGTAATATATACGTTGCGTTCAATTTAGTTATTACAAGTCCGATTCACTTGAGAATGTTACATAATTTGCATGAATACTCAACTTGTACAAATATTCAAAAACATGTATTAAATACTTTGAATATACTTGAACTAGAAACTAATTAATGTATATTAAGAAGATGAATAGTGTTTACCATCGTGCAGCTATTTCGACGTGTTTCTTTCCTAGACGCATTTTTCGTGACTCTGTAACAATACCAGTGTCAGTACATGGAATACTTAACTGCTAAATATGAAATATGGGTAAACGTTAAATACTTTCACAAAATTGCGAATAATAGTGTAACTACTTTAAGTAAATACTGTACGTAAAATAACGTACGTACCGACGTTAATTCTTCTACTTCCTCGTTTTTTCTGAACAATCTGATTCGATACATAAACGATGACTGAGGAATACAAGAAGGGAGAACTGCTTCTCACTTACTGTCGATACAGCCGTGAAATTTTTGTTAGCACATTGAAAGTAAAGTTTAATGATTTGTTAAAATTGATGTAAAGTATATATTAAAATAAACTATAAATAACGTGTACAAATAGCTTGTTATTTGATGTGAAATGCTAAATTTACAAAATGTTTTTTCTTTTTATTTTTATTAGGAATTTTGGAAAAAAGATCGCGAACAGAATGTAATCTGATTGGTCATTAATCAAAGATAATTTTACTATTATACATATGTATGCATTTGTCAAATGATTGTACTAATTATTAACGAATCAGATTATTCGATAAGCAGGATCATCTCTTGTCGCTTATCGTTACCGCAGCCACAGTCGTCAACCATGTACAACATTACAAGCCACGAGCAGGGTGGCTGAGAGTGGCCACAGTATGTAAAAAGAAAAGTATATAACATATTATCGTATTGTAATAATATTTGCCATAATTTATATTTTTAAGCGGTTCTACATTGTGCACATGTAAGAGATAGAGGCGCTTCTTTCGAAGTAAGCACGAAGCTCCTTTGGGGATCCGTACAGCGCCAATTACGGTAGTGACAAAACACTCAAATTATTAGTCAAATTATCGATATTCGATGGCGACAGGGAGTATGTTGTCAACTTCTATGATGAAATGACTGTTACGAAATCTTAAATCCTGTAATAGCAATTCTTCTTTGTGTTTAAAAATAAATTATATGTACGTACTTTTCAATATTTTATACGAATTTCGTGTTGTTTCTTGGAAGATTTATTTAATTCTATTTATAGAAAACAAATACGTCGATTAGAAACAATAAACAATTGAATTTACATTTATAGTATGTCTCTAAATTCATTAACATAATCTGACACAATGTATTATTGATCAACATTTATATGGTTGGTAAAATAGAAAACTGATATTTACAGAAATCTTCATTTTCTACATCGCACGCAGGTCTTCACTAAGTGACGCCATCTATGCTAGAATATCGCACCCTCAGAATTATCATCTGTGGATAGTTCTAAAAAGAACTCTTTTTTTTATTGAGTCCGGCCTTGACACCGCTGGTTATTAGCCATAACGAAACGATTGCGAAACATACTAATGATAGGAAAATTAAAGGAAAATTAAATTTTTGAAAAACATTTGGATTGATACAATAATTTTCTGTTTTCATAGAATACAAAGATTTTGCTAACTAGCTAGGTGACATATATGGAATTCCCTTTGTTCGGTCAACGCGCATCAACATCTATTAACATGATGCATTTATATATTTAGGACAGTGTTATCATTTGCCAGCATCACAGGGGCGTCCCTCGCGTCCGCACTACCCCATGATTGAACAAGTACAAACTGAAGTGGAGTAATAAAGGAGATTGTCGATTTCCCCAACTGCGATATGCCTGCACCAACGCGACGCGTAGGACGGCCTTTTGCTACACGGGACATTCCCACTACTTCAGCACACTTCGGTGATCACCGGGAGTGGGAGGTTTGAGACGCCGGCAAATTGAAACACTGTGTAGAGGTTAGGCTATCGTCACAGAACGTACACGTAAGTGCATACATATATGTAGTATGTATTTAGTATGTTAGTAAACTTATCGCCGTTGATTTAGTGATCACTAAATTTCTTCGTTTACTTGTTTAGTTAATTTTTAAGTCTACTGCACACTGTGAGTATAATCCACGCGTGCGCCAATCAACACAGTTACATATAAGGAATCACATGAAATTCTGTATACAATTACGAGACACACCAACACAACATCATGGAAAGTTTGCGCAACTATTTGTGATTGAAGATGCTTCACCCGGCAACGTACCTATCTATTAGAATTTCATTCCGTGAAACTTGGATGTGCAAAATGGAGCTTTCGAAAAATTTTGAAAACGTTTCGCGATCGAAACGGCTGCAGTTTTGCATTCTATTGTATGCACGTATGTAGGCGCGTACACGCGTTAATTGATTATAGGATTGACGAGAAGCTAAACATCGTCGAAAGTCGAAACGCTTCGAACACTATCAGAATACCAGATCGACCGATTCCGAAGGTTCAAACGAATTTCGAACGAAATAGGTGTTAGACAAGTGCAGCATCCTTCGACATACAAACATATACTTGAAACTATAATACGGTGTACGTAGGATATAGGGTATGCGTAATGTACAATAATGTGTATAACGGTTGAGGGTCAGGTCGCGGGTTCGCATGATTATGATTTCCGTTCTGTGAAATACATATACAGAAACGCAAGTAGATTCGAGCACTTTCGAGATACGATTTAGAATGTTTCAAAGCGTAGGAATGTTTCAAGGTAGGAACTATTTCTTCTTCAATGATCGATCGATCGATCGACTGTGGAGAAGTTTGGAGATTTTTATGGAACTTTCGAACGCGCAGGTGTACTTTCTCCAACAGCTTCGTTTTGCCAAATGTTCACAGATCCTGAACGATTATCGATCATAAGCGTTGCGCACTTTGGCATCGTTACGACTACATGATTTCTATTTGATTATCTGATTAGGCTGAGTATACGAGATGACGTACGCAGCATTAGAATTACAATCATATTGCATTTTGCACCTTGCATATTGCATGTTGCATACTTCATCTTTCAGTTTGCATCTCGTAATCCTAATCCTAATCCTAATTATGTATTCGGTCGAGGAGACTAACCATGAATTTATTATTAGATCTTTTTACGAACATTTCCTCATGACTTAGGCCGTAATTGAATAGTATTTATTAGAACCCGCACGATACTGTGCCCTCAGAACAGCGAAATGATTTGAGAGGGGTGGACTCGATCAACATTTCGAAATATGTTGCTCTTCTCGTCTATCGCCGATCGGCGATCGGCGATCAGAACATCTTGATCGGTGTTCGTTCAACTGGGATTGCAAGTATGCACTCATCGGTACAAACTAGTGAATATCGAAAACTAATTGCAAGCGAAGTGATTCAAAATATGTGGTTACTTGATCAGTCGTTAAAAATTTAATAAATCATCATAACAATCAGTTTTCGAATATTTTTATGCAGTATTGTTTCTATCGGTAAAATATACTTATTGGTAAAAAGTAGCTAGAAACAGCTAGTTTCTTGTGTCGTACTCATACGATACGACTATGACCTATTATTTGCTTCACAGAAAATAGTACAAGCACAGGCAGATGGCTAATACGGACAAACGAATCAACACAAAATCGTTGCAGTCGATACCGATCAAAGACATCTACGATAGAAAATTTAGTTGTACCTGCGCGCAGAAATGATGGGATTAATCCAACGAGTTTGTCCTTACAACTTTTAAACTTTACGTTTCAAACTGTACACTTCAGGCTTTAGACTTTACATTCTACATTTTAGAGTTTAGATTTTAGACATTAGATTTTAGACTTTAGACTTTAGACTTTAGGCTGTAGGCTTTAGGTTTTAGGCTTTACACTTTAGATTTTAGACTTTAGACTTTAGGCTTTAGGCTTTAGGCTTTAGACTTTAGACTTTAGACTTTAGACTTTAGACTTTAGACTTTAGACTTTAAACTTTAAACTTTAGACTTTAGACTTTAGACTTTAGACTTTAAACTTTAGACTTTAAACTTTAGACTCTAGACTCTAGGATTTAGACTCTAGACTCTAGACTCTAGACTCTAGGTTTTGGACTCTAGCTTTAGATTTTTGACTTTTAACTTAGACGATAAAAAAAATGTATAGCATACAGCACAGATATGTATGGGATGGGGCTGTTGCTAGTTCTTTAGTGGTTCTCTGTTTCTAGGAACAAACACAGCTCGAAACACAGTTTAAGGAAAGTAAATCTCGACCTAAGAATAATATCTACTGTTTTCGTACTTGTATTTCCCGTAATTAGTACGACGTTTCCGATTAATTTTTTCATCTCAAGCAAATGCAATAGATTATTATGTTTGTTTACGAGTGCGTCATACAATTTCCAGGTACATACATACATACAGTTATATAATATGATACAATCCAATACAATACAATATAATAAATAAGATCAAATAAAATAAAATTCAATATAACATAATAGGATACAATAAGATACGATAAAATACAGTATAATACAATATATTGTAATATAACATAATATAATGTAATGTAATGTAATGTAATGTAATGTAATGTAATGTAATGTAATGAAAATGTAATATAATATAACATGAAATAGTATAGTATACTATAATACATATCATCTAATACAAGTGAGACTTATATCAACACACCTCTACAATTATTTGACACGAGATCGTGTCTCATTAAATTTATGATTATCTGCTGTGCGAGTTATTTTCTTAAAAATTTGTAGCATATATTACTGGATCAATGATCTCGATTGTCAATTTCAATACGATATAATAGGTGTACCTATTTCACATGGATTTTCTCAGATTTAGGTACCTATATTATAATACGATTGTATATATAAATATATATATTCATTTATTTATCTATCCATATATGTATATATTTATATATTATTTATTTAGGCGATAGAGTAGTCACATAGTTAGTAGGCAGACTTGATTTATACTCGACATCGAAAGACTGAGTCCGTTTATCAGAAGGAAAGTAATACTCTATATCTAGTATTACAACTAATATAGGAATAGCGTCGCAGCAAGAGGAAAGTATTATTCTCTTTGAATCATTGATCTCGATGTGATGCACGATAGAAAGTGCAAATCAAAGCTGCAACCGGCTCGATGACTTTTCCAGTAAGCACGTAATTCCTGTCTTTAAAAAATAAGAACAGGCAAACAATGAACATTTGTGGTGACAACAATAAAAGAATCGACTTGGATAAACCTTGTTAGATGGTGTTATTATAATCGTTATCGTCACCGTCGTCGTCATTGTTATTATCATTATTATTATTATTACTATTATTGTTTCCATAGTTATTATTGTTGTTGTTGTTGTTGTTGTTGTTGTGACAGTAATTATAACTACTCTAAACTGATGAGTCTACCGTATACGTATATATGATGCGACGAATGGTTAAAATTTAACACAAAAATGTAGTTGTCATCAGAGAAGAAATAATTATCGATCAAAAAAATAATTGTCAAGAAACACCAGGTAAAAAAGCAACGTAGGATGAGTGGGAGCGAATTGATAAAGGCATGTGTTTGAAATATTCGCGGATAGAAATTTTTGGTTCTTCGTGTGAACTCTAATGGGACGAGTTTCCTTTAATAAAGAACGCGGAATATTACGGCTGGGAAGATGTAAATCTAATTAACAGGGTAAGAAGCTCTGTCGTAGAACTTCTATTGTAGATTGAAATGTTTCGTTCGGTTAAACCTTCGGGCAAACGAGAATCGTATTTATTACAAGATGATTTTCAGGAAAGTATCACCGATTCTTTCGTTGACACCGCCTTTCAAAGTCATCGGGCCAGTAGAAAACTATGGAATTTCGAATCGCGATGAAACGCATTGAGAATAGCTGCAAATACACATAACAGATTTACATGTAACGTTGATCGATAGTTCCGAAACCTATCGGAAAACCGTGTCTAAACGGCGGGCTTGGCCATATTTACGAAGGAAGAACCTTCTCATCTAGAGATTTAGATGATTGCATTCGTTCAAGAGGATTGTCCATGCGTTTTACATTGGACGAAGATGCTTTCGAGGAAAGCTCCATTCGATGACTAGAAAAGCCATTCGTTAACGTTCCTTGCTGATTGAGAATTTAAGATAGCAGAGGTCTCGGAGCTCTCGTCGAAAGATTCTTCGCGTCTGATTTATCCTTAAACAACAGTTAGGATATGTTTATAGGCCGATCTGATTATGTATTTGTCGATATGATCATGCAAATGTCTGCTCGTTGTCGTGGCATTCTTCTCCCTTATATTTCACGAGTGCACGTTTATCTTTGTTTCTCGAAAACCCGAAAACTCGCGAAAACGAATAAACAAATATCGATATCTCTGAATTTTGTCGGTGGACCACCATCTCCCTTTACACGTTGTCAGAGCGTCTCGTTTACTCGATTACCCGCAAGAAGAACAGAAAACCTCCCTTTCGATTGTCAGATGATCAACGATTGCGGGACCATCCTAGAAAACGATCGCGGATTTCACTGGATCGCGACTGAATCGATAAGTGGGATCAATCAAAGGAACCGCGTCATACGTACATAAAACGTGGCACGATAAAAGATAAAACTTATTCTGCTATTGCATTCGGTAAAACTCGATCCGACGATCAAATGACATTCTCGTCGAATTGTCTATTGATCTCTGATCAAGGGCGATCGATGAGGGGCCAGGTCGGCAATGGTCTATAGTTACTTTTAATCGTTTATTGCTCTGTATGAGGTTGTGCCTGACCGAATCACGCCTCGCACGGAAAAATTTTTGATTACGATGGTAACCAACGGATCCACTCTGTCACAAGTTTTCTGTAATTTCGTTTCTTTAGAGAAAATTCAAGTTCTAATCAGAACAAGAAATCAAATCTGTAACGTAGATTCCGATAAGCTAAATCAAGATCTTTCTTCGTTCGCGCGATGCTCTGACCGTGTTTTCAAAGTTATTTACGATGAAGATCAAATCTGCAACCGGTGTTAGGATTTGGTCGAACGATATCGTTGATTTCTACATACCACAATTGCATATGCGCTTAAGTGTAGGTACATTAGAATTATATACATGCATCGAATAATTACTACCTAACGGTACGAAGTAGCTTCGTTTTCTAACTTGGGCGGGGTAAGCGCAATATATACTTACTATTCGTTTGTGTGTTTCTGTGTGTGCGTGTGGCTGATTGCGTGTAGTTATGTTTCTTATTCGTTTTTCTGTTTCGGTTATTAAACTTGGAAGTGTTAAACGAATCGTGTCGTCAGTCTACGAGCTACAAAAATTGTGTGACTTCTAAACATTGAGATGTCAGCGGCCATTCATGTTGCCCGTAAAGTTGTTTGTCGTTGGCAACCATTTACCGACTATTGTTTGTATTGGGCTCGGCCAGCGAGCTTCCGAACGATTGTCTACCGGCGAATGATTTCAGAAATCGGAACGGTCATCTCGATTTATAATTTACATCGGCAATTATCTTAAATTAGGATTCCTAATGCATCCGTTAACGCGATCTGTCGAACGTTGTCACGATCAAACAAACTCCTATAAGAAACGAAGTATTAACTAAAACGAAGTATCCGAATGAGTTATGTAACCGAGTTTAAAAAGATTGGTATAGATAAAAGATATTATTAGAGAATGAGTCGTGTGTAAACTGTCGAATGAATTTCTACTTGTGCCGAAGGAAAAATTATTGTCTCGAGACGTCCCTTCCGACTAAGAAATGTTCATTAACAACCGGTTTGCAAATTCGTCACGAGATTCGATCGAATCGCAACGCTGGTTCAACCAGAGTTCGTGGAAGATTTCGATCGTTTCTCCTTGATCGTTGTCGATCCTTAATTTATGGGAAAAATGGACCCTCGTCGTCTCTGTGGGACGTAGACTTGCTTGTATCATTCTCCTTTGACGTATACTTCGGCTTGAAAAATATAGAATCTCTCTTTCGTCGTTCTCGTCGTAATTACCATTTCGTTTGATAGATCGATTACCGTTCAACGAATACATTCTTATTGCTAGCACCTTTGTAAAAGTTGAGGTTCGTCGATGATTCTTATGGCCCTTGCGGCCTTACGGCCGTAATATACGCTGCTGATCGTTAATAATTAATCCGAAAAAAAACATAAAGATCTGCTTGTTTCCCGTTTCTCGATCCCTTTTCGAAAGAGTCGAGCATTTGCTGTCAAAGCTTCGCTCGATGTTGCAACCGATGTCTTAATTTCTCACGAAAGAATATCAGGAACAGATCTCTGCTCCTATTTCTCCCTATTTCGATGAAAATACAGTAATTTCTCTCACATTGCCCCTAAGCTTGGAAACAAAAATGGCCGACTTTGGAATAATCGTATAATAGAAG
The DNA here is from genome assembly GCA_028455555.1 of Augochlorella aurata. NCBI lineage: Eukaryota > Metazoa > Arthropoda > Insecta > Hymenoptera > Halictidae > Augochlorella > Augochlorella aurata. The sequence goes on along the minus strand of CM052160.1, from coordinate 10,026,980 downwards.
AATCTTCTTCCAAGTTGTCTGTTTTCGTTCCCAAGCAGAGGAACAATGTGATAGAAATTACTGTGTGACGATAAATCATCAATCGATTGTCTTTCGGATTGTATTCTCTATCGAATGGTATCGTATCGAAATGATACGCGATGCACAAGTAAGTAGCGCGTACGAACTTGAACCTGATCGAACACGACAAGTTATGAAAACTGCGTCGAAACAACAGAATTCCGGTCCGAAAGTATTCATCGATAATAATCGATACCACCCGAATGCATGTATACATGTATATATGTATATGTATATTCTTAAATGCCAGTCGTGCTCCGGAATATGTAAAACTAGACATTTGTTTTGTTTGCGCGAAAATAGACTCGTACAAGTTATAATAGTAGGTACTCTTTTTTTTTCACAACGGCTTCAGAGATTCACTCTGATTGTCAGCGTCCCCTTCAACTGTCAGACTACCGACATTGATTGTCTTCGACGATTGCGCATTCACGACGCAACATTCGATTTGTTTGTTTGTTGAAAAACGGATACGTAAAAGTATCAAGCAAAAGCCAATATCTTGGATAATCTAAAAAACAGTTGTTTCCTCAAATTTTTTCTCAATCCCACGTAAGTATTCTGATTGCATTCTGCTGTATTACAGGGATACAGTTGTTGGGTACGGGTGTGAGTGTGGATACTGGTGTCGGGTCACGGGATGCGGGTTGTGGGTTACGAGTTATTGGTAACTGGTAACGGATTACGGATAACCGGTAACGGAACTGGTAACGGGTTATGGCTTGTGGGTTGTATATAGGTAAAGGGTAACCGATAACGGACAGCGGGTAACGGGTAACGGGTAACGGGTAACGGATAACGGGTTACAGGTTACAGGTTACAGGTACGGATGCGGATGTCTATACATTTGCCGATTATCAATGAATCGGCAACTAACGTGTTCCATCAGATCAGGAGATGATTTTGATAGGCGGCTCGTCCTCGTCCCTGAGCAGAAGGCTTAGTCTGAGGTCGAGTTCTTCGGCCTCGAGGGCCCATTTTTCCCTGAACCATCATGGAGAGTCTGCGGTCTGGGTGCCGAGCGTGTGGATTGGGAACAACGGATACCAATCGACGGTCAGCCGAGTCAGCGGAAGAAGGTCGAGGTTCACTTCGGCCCCGCCTAAGCCTTGGTTACTCTCGAAGGCCTGCTTTTTCTCCCACAGCATCACCAAGAGATTTCTACCAAGAACGTCGCATCTGTTGTACTTGATAGTCTGACGGTACTCGGGGTTTCTCTTGTGCCGTACTACACGCGTTTTGCGTTTCTGAATCCACTTGTCGCCATCGCGCAGATACGTTTTCACATAGGTATCTATTTGACAACAGAACAATTATTCTACCGTTCTACACGATATGCACACGTGGCGAGGGATAGGGGACGGGGAACAAACAGGGAACGAGGGGGTTACAAGTACTTTTACCTGGTTCTTCTCTGTCTTCCGGACATACGTCTCGGGCACAGATGACCTCGACATCGAGCGTTCCTTTGCTTAAGCAGAATGCCAACTTCACATCGGCGCATTGAGTACCTGTATTTGGAAAAAGACAATGCTCTTACCAAAATGATTTCTTCTTCCGCGTTATTGAGAGAATCGCGCGCGCGATCCTTCTGTTCACCCCGTCTCTGGCGCAATTCGTGCGTAAAAAGGGAGGGGCTCGAGCGCGATACCGCGGATAAAGGGGAGGATTTCGCGTTGAAGTTCGTGAGACAGTTTCTGAAACTCTTTACCAGGGCTCATCTTGAATCCTTTCGGCGGCACTTGCCCGCGACCCAACATTGAATCAATACCATTCTCGTTCCTCGCTGACTGACTGAATAAAAAGTTCAAGATTATCAACGACGATTCTATGATTGTAATGAAATGTCTTATTTAAACTGAGAAAGTTAAAGAAAATGAGAGCAAGTGGGAGAAAAGGGAGGGGTACACAGAGAACAGAGACAGAAAAAATGGGGGAGGAAAATAAAAGAGAAGAAAGAAAGAGGTCAAAGAAAAAGGAAGAGGAAAGAAGAGAAAAGAGAAGAAAGAAGGCTACAGAGAAACGTGTTTAATCTTGCTTACCCCCATTTGTCTTCCTCGTCCGACTCACTGTTGCGATCATAAAATCTTTCCGGAATATTCATTACACTGTCTTTGCGCTCACCCCGCCCTGCGAGATAGAGAAAGCTATTATTCTTGATGCGATTCGTACATCATCACCACAATCATCTACTCAGTGATTTGCATACTTCATCCGTTCCAGGGCAATACGCCTGCTCTTTGCATTCGCCTGTGCCGTCTTAATGTGTAAATACGTAAATACTCAATATGTAATAATGTAAATGTCGCTATCCCAGTGCATGTCCTATCAGAATGTCACACAAATTACTGAGCGGTTATTTGTTCCGTAAAACCAGCTTTCTACCCGCGATATCCAATGGTTCACTCTACCCAGAGATCCATACTTTTCTAATAAAGCTTATTACTTTACTTGGTTTGCTGGAAAATGTCTTCGTAATAGTTCTCGTAATTGTAACCGTAATCGCAATTGTAATCGCAATCGTAATCGTAAACACAAGTGGTAAACAGCGATCTGTTCTGTACGAGCATGTAGAGAATTTATAAAGAATTTATTCTGTATCGATGAGTTTCTGAGAAAATTCAATTCAATTCGAGCGCGCGCATATTTATCGAGTACGGTGCCAAATTCGATCGAAAGTTGTATTTCGTCGAGACTTGCGCGGCGATTCAACGATTCCAACGACAGTATTGTTTTCGGTATTGTAGCCTATAATATTGTCTACGTGAAAATTAAATAATTGTAAAAGGGGTAATGGCACATCTGTTAACGTGAGCAGCATCGCACAGTCAAGAAAAGATGGAAAGCATTAGCGTAGATAAAATCGGCAAACGGTACAATTACTCTAATTACAACCAAGCTTTCTACTTACGCTTTCCTTAGCTAATTGTGGGAAAACTCTAGCTAAGTATGAAACAGGTACTTGGACTGTGTAGCTCTTTCTTCGATACTTGCGATTTTACGGACAATTGCGAGGTTCGGCATCGCTGTTACGATGCATCTCGCTATTCTACTTCTCTACTTATGTTAGTGGTGTTCTACCGTGAATGTCTGATCTACGTGAGACAAGTGCTACGAACAACTACGATGATAGATTGTCAAAATACGTACGATAATGCAGTACTGTCCTTCTTCCGATCCAGCAACGTTAATCGCATCGAGAGAACACAATCTCTAGTTTCACAGTGGACTACATGTAATGTCTAATCGTTTTAGATTAAGGTTACTGTATCTCCTGTATTCGTTATCGTCGAATGCATTTCGAAAGACATCGAACAGAGATCGTCGTCTCATTTGGTACGAAAGGGAAGAGATTTCAATGAAGTGTTTAGCGCAGTATCTTATTGTATTGTATATTCCGTACATGAGAAGTCTCTTAAAGGTTCCAATACCTTGCGTGGAATCTGCTGGAAATCCGATAGGCTTACAGTTAGCCTATAGTCTTTGATTACTCCGAAATCAATGGATGATCAAGCGATTGATTACCGACACGCGAATAATGCCATTCGCAGGCGGTACGCGTGTAGAATAGTGCAGAGACATATTTCTACGTATCATGTAATGTGTGCGAACCGCTATTAACGCACTATCTGCAGATCACAGATCGAGCTTTACTCACCTCTAACGGGAGAAAATCAGTGGATTTTGAAAAAAGTCCGCTTTTTAAAAAACATTTCATATTTAAAAAATTGGCAATACGATATTGATAACAAGTATATAACGACGATCTTTAGGATTTCACAGAGGGGTTTTTTCAAATATATAACGAAATTAAAAAAGTTAAATTTTTTAAAAAGGTATTAACACCGCTCCCGCACATACGGTGCGGTTAGTTAAAGTTCAATCGACTCGTGCAAGTTGCGTTTCAACATGTAATAATATCGCGATACGTATCACGCACCTACGAGTATTACCTGCTATCCTTGCATTAAGAGATACGAGGTGTTCTCTCGTTAATCAAATTGACCGCGAATCGGGACACGTGAAATGCATTCAACGATACCACTTTCCACGTTCGCCACAAACAGAGTCGTAATCTATCGAGAATGATCTAGCATCTATGTATAACTACGCGATACTACAGCACAAAGCAGATATCCGAGTTCAAAGCGCTACCGACGTGACAACGGGAAATGAAAAGTACTGGACGCATTACCGTCCTACTTGTGCGTATCTCCCTAAACAGTTCAAACGAACAACAAGGTTATTTCATTAGGCGGACTGGAATAATTATTAATAACCGGAACAGTTGTTCAAACGATCCAGCTTCAATTTATCGCGCGCCGCGGAAACATCTCAAGAGCTTCGCCGTTGTTGCGTAGCTATTTGATTTCTCTTGATGTTGCGCGCGACCATTACCCGTGTGATATCAAGCCGTTCGTTGCATTACGGGAGCACAACGAAGGATTACCGTGTCAGTCGTACAACGCGCCAGAAAAGCGAAACATACATGAGAAACCAAACGTACTGATGGCGGAACTTTGTTTATGGGAGCAATCGTTATGAGACGTTGCTATAATAATACTAATCGTACACTATTGTAATGTGTATACTGGAAAACGGAAAGTAACATTTGGCGTTTCGTTTCGAATAAAAGGCAATACGGATGAACAACCTGATTACGCAAGGCAAACATGTTCGCAAAAAAGGCAGATAGAGGGAAAGCGAGAAAACTGTGTCTTACCGGAAGCCCATGACGGTGGTCCACAGTGCCCTGTGGTTATTTATCGAGGTGGTATGGAGTGCGGCAGTGGGAAGGAGGCCGATTTACCGGTCCTCGGAGATACAGGTTCGCACTGCCACACAGTAACCGTTGGGACTACGCACGCTGTTGTCGTTGATCGATGGTGGTGGTGGTAGGTTGGTTGGTTGGTTGGTTGGTTGGTTGGTTGATTGATTTTTTTGATTGATTGGTTGGTTGATTGATTGGTTGGTTCATTGATTGATTGATTGATTGATTGGTTAGTTGGTTGGTTGATTGGTTAGTTGGTTGATTGATTGGTTAGTTGGTTGGTTGGTTAGTTGGTTAGTTGGTTGGTTGGTCGATGGAGCCCACGATTCGCCGTTGATCGGGGTCGAGGTTGTGGCGTTTCGACCGAGCGAACCGAGCATTTTGATCGACCATGTACCATGTAACATGTGCCGTGTGCCGTGTGCCATGCGCCGTTTGCCGTGTGCCGTTTGCCGTATGCCGTATGCCGTTTGCCGTTTGCCGTATACGAAACATCGCCGAACGGCGCAGAGACCAAGAAAGGAGATCAAGAAGATCAGCAAAAGGAACAATGTAAAGAATACTCGTGACGTTCTCCATGAACGGATGATGATAGAAGAAGTACACACTCAATAGTGGAGAACGAGCAGCGGATAGCTTTATGGCACTTGGCGTGTATCGATATGCGAACGAGGACGAAGCCTGAGATTTTGCATGTGTGTCGAACACGACTCGTGTGAACCGACCGAATATGTCGGGCGCGTTGCTTCCTCGCATTGAGGCGAAGCCTCGCGAAGCTGCTGCGGGAGAGGAGAGACCATCGTTTCCGTTTCATCTTGTTTCACGGCCCTTCTCATCTCCCTCGCTTGTTTTCTTCATTTGACGATAAGAATCTACTCGTTACTATTCGATCGTTTGTGTATCATAATTATCATATCATAATTATCGCAATTGTCATTAATCATCGTTATTGTCATTAATTATCGTAATTGTCATTAATCATCGTAATTGTCATTAATCATCGTAATTGTCATTAATCATCGTAATTGTCATTAATTATCGTAATTGTCATTAATATCGTAATTGTCACAATTATCGGAATCGTCGTAATTATCGTAATTGTCATAATTATCATTATGTCGCACGAGTAGAAGATTTTGTCGACTGTCGCCAATTGTTTTGTCAATCGCTTTTGTTCTTGCTGTTGAATGTTGTTGGAACGTTGGTGTCTCAAAGCTGGCGTAGGCGGAACTGAGCGACAAGTAGCAGCGCAGCGCAGCGACAGCACAGCAACAGCACAGCAACAGCGGCGCGACAACGATCGTACATAGACGAGCAAAGAGTACACATTATGTTGCGACGGGTGATCTGTTCGGGACACCAGCTTCTCCATGAATTAGATAGGCAGACAGACAGACAAGAGGTAGGATGATGCGATTTCGTAGAATCCGGAGGCAGGGAGTCATCCGATTCGAGTCCTGATCGATCGGGTGTACCGGCCAGCCAAGGATGTCGCGTAGAAATCACGCGGTAGATCGATCTTTCCATCGACGTGAGCAAACAATTATCGAATGATAGTCGGACTTTTATGTGTCACAGTAAATGGACGCGCTGGTTAAACTCGAATCGTCGATTGTCAATAGTTCCGAGTTGTTCCAAGTCGTATGAGATTTCTCAGCGAAACGTTCAGCGACGCAGTACATAATTCTGTTCCGTGCTGGTCCAGCTTCCGGCTCAGCTAACCATTGTATCTGTCTCCGAGACTCTACTTCTTGCGTGGCCAAACATTTTCGGGATAGTCGAAACGTTCGCTCGGCCAAGTCGCTTGAATTCGATGCGAGGCGATTTCATGAAGGTACACGGAACAACAAAGATGGAAAAAACAGTGAAACGCATCTAGTTCAGAAGATCGGAAAAGAGAAGTGTGCATGGCGTCACGTAGGAAACATACACGCGCACAGGTGTACAGACGGACAGATGGGCAGACGGACAAACAGATAGATTGAGATCGATAGAAAGACGGACAGACAGACACACAGACATACAGACAGACAGATGTACAGACATACAGATAGGCTGACAGACAGACAGACAGACGGACAGACAGAAAGACAAGTACAGAGATTATAAAGGCTTATTATTCGACCGTGGATCTTTATATTTTCGTACATAATTGTACGAAGAGCGAAACACGGGAGACAGTTGTTGCATCGATTAAAAGATTTCTTGCTGCAGAAATAAAAATAGTATTACTTATTTTTCCTAATGCATGTATTTTCTGTAATTTAGAAATTAATATAAATGCATAAAGATCCGCAGTCTACTTATTATATCGAACGATGTGGCATTTGTGAATTAGTATACAAAAACGTATAGAAATGCTACGGACCTGCATACATACAAATTGCACGTCGCGCGTGTTTCTATTAGCGAAACAGGTGCGTTTATTCCAGACGATGTTGCAAGTATAATGGAATTCGTCCACGAAGCTAATTGTTGCAAACCACGCAAACGGAGATAATGGAATTTTAGTGTTACCTCGAGATCGCTGTTTTATGCAAAGATATTGAAACGAGTTTTCGGACGCGATGTTAGAACTTAATTCGGTTATTACCTGGCCAATTTTCATTGATCGAAGAGACAACGAATCGATGCATGTACGTCCGTGCAGAGATTTATTTATTCACATGCGTACGGTACGCACGGGATTGGCCGACGAGGAGGATTCGATCTGCTGATTTGCTGGTGGACGAAGATGGATCGAGTGGAACGACGATCCAACAATTGAAAACGGTGACGGTGAGAACAAAATCAGAGTCACGAAAGTGATATCGAAATCAAATAGACGTGCGTATGGGCAGAAAAGAGATAGAGAATGAGTAAGAGAGAAAGAGAAAAAGAGAAAGTGTGTGTGAGTGTGCGTGTGCGTGCGTGTGTGTGTGGGAGAGAGAGAGACAAAGACAGAGAAAAATATCGTAGGAATGGATGAACGAACCGACGACGGACGGACCAGCAAATGATTATGCGAAATGGAAGACCGAAAAAGCGAGGTAATACGTAATCTTACTCACGGCTCTCGCGTCTTTTATCGCCTGAGAAACTCATCGTTCTGCCGAGTTCTGCTTTGGCCGCTTTGATACGTTGGCCTTGACTTCGAAGATCCTCTAAAAACTCCTCCGGGTCTCTCATTGGCCTGGACACCGAACTTCTTCGTCGATCTCGGTGGTACTGCGGCATGATCGGCATATCGGCTTCTCCCATGCTTCCGCCTGCGATAACAATGAATTAGCCATAACGAAGTGTAACCGTGTGAGTCCCAGGGGGTATTGAAAAAACACTATCGAAGAATCCCAAACAGCGCAACCGCGCTTTCTCTAAATAGCTTTCTCTAGATAGCGCTTGTTTTATTTAACGTCGAGAAATACCAAGCGGTATTTATACTACCCTGACACTACCCTAAAACTACCCTAAAACTGCCCTAAAACTAAACTAAAATTGCCCTAAAAGTGCCCTAAAACTACCCTAAACCAGCCCTAAAACTACACTAAAGCAGCCCTAAAACTAACCCAAAACTACCCTAAAACTATCGTAAAACTGCTCCCAAACTGCCCTAAAACTGCCCAAAAACTACCCTAAAACTACCCTAAAAGTGCCCAAAAACTGCCCCAAACTACCCTAAAACTGCCCAAAAACTACTCTAAAACTACTCTAAAACTGCCCAAAAAGTGCCCTAAAACTAAACCAAAACTACCGTAAAGATACCCTAAAGCTGCCCCAAAACTACCCTAAAACTACCCTAAAACTGCCCCAAAACTGTCCTAAAAGTACTCCAAAACTACCACAAACCTTCTCTAAAACTGCTCCCAAGCTATCCCAGAACTATCCCAAAAGTACGCCAAAAGTACCCCAAAACAGTGTCAAAACTGCCACAAAACTATCCCAAAAGTACCCCCATAGCTACCCTCAAGCTATCAAAAAATTGCCCTAAAAGTACCTCAAAGCTGCCCAAAACTGTCATAAAATTACAGTAAAACTACCCCAAGATTTCCCCAGAACGATCCCAAAAGTAGCTCAAGACTGACCCAAAAATTCGCTAGAACTACCGTAAAACTGCCCTAAAATTCACTAAAACTACCCCAAAAGTATCCCAAAAGTACCCCAAAGCTACCCTAAAATTACCCCAAAACTATCCTAAAATTACCCCAATGGCCAAACGCACCGTCAGTTGTCCACAATGTTCGAAATGTACTGGGTTGTCTCGACATAAAATTTCAACAGCGCGATCGCACTGCTTTGGGCTCAAACGGTTAATGTACATGTATATTGTGTAGAATATAATACACATACTTGTACTCCTATATAGTCTATTATGTACTTGCACTTGTATATTGTGTACAATATAATACACACGGATTCGTATATGTATAGTATATTATGTACGTAAGTATGTAAGTAGCGGAAAATGTTGGAATGAAAAATAATTAAACAATTGCATATTCGACGGGCTCAACTCTTACTTACTCTTACGTACATAGTTACTTACGTTCAGCTTAGTTACTTTAGTTACTTACGTTTGCTGTCGGTGCCAGCTTGACTTTGGAAACTGCTTCTTCGGCTACCAGGCAGGGATCTGCTGTAATCCCTGCTGAGTTCGTACGGTTCGACTTCGAGTTGCTCGGACTGACTGGAACCTCTCCTGGAGTTCGCATGCCAAGCGTGATTTGGATGCAGAAAGCTATGCTCGGGGCTGCCGCTGTCGCTCTGCGTGTCGTCGCTGTAACTTCTTTCGCGCAGTTCTGTCTTTCGTAAAAACCTTTGGGCGACCTCCATCGATAGAGATCCACGAGGTGAGCAGAACGGTGATTTGCTTGCGCGGAGTCCACGTGGATCTTCCAGGCGATACCTGCCGGTAAAAAATGTGTATTCCAATATTCTAATATACTGCTCAACAATTTTGGTTAAAAATCGAGGCCATGTTTGTCATGATGAAAATTGCGGAGTCCGACGAAAAGCACAGACCTGTACAATTTTTTTCGGACATACCATTTGCGGTGAAATGAAGTTTATTCCTTCCCCTTTAATTGAAAAGAAGAGAAATGCTGCTGCGATTTTTTTTCGTAAAGTTACAGCACTTTAAAGTAACTCTCGTCAATTACAAATGCAATTTTCAATGTGACAAACATGGCTTCACATTTAAAAAGATTACAGACATGTGGGTGTTGGAAGCTTAAAATCGAAAAACAGTATCTTAAAGTAGAAGTGTCAAGCTTTAATTTGAGGAAAGAGTCATCATTCTATGATGACCTTTCGCAAAGTTGTCGACAGCTAAAGTTGGCCGATTTTTATCAAAAAATTTTCTGCGGCATCATTTTTTGAGCAGTGCATTCTGATACTATTTTATATCTAATTAGTATAGTATATATTAGATATATACTATTATATATCTAATATATTGTCAAACGCTAGAAAGGTGTTCAATGCCAATAAGGATTAATAGAGCAATAGCAATAGCTAATTACCAAACTGCTCTGTCGTTCTCGAGTGCGCGCTGCAAGTCCACGCTGCATTCGCCGAGGAAAACGTTGTCAACGTCGGGACAGAAATCCCATAGAGTCACCTCGATGGCACGTTTCATCAAGCTTTCGCCGTCTACTCCAGAAAAGACTAATGTCGCGTTCCAAATTGGCTTTTGGCTTGGCTCAGCGACCACAGTTTTCAAAGTGGTTTGATCGGCACTGTAACGTCGCGGACGAACCGGTTCAACAAGCAGATACATCAAACGCTATCGTACTTTTACAAATTCAAACAACGGGAATCTTACCAGATCGGCATTAAGACCAATTTAGCGTACGCTTCCGGTAAAACGCCGTAACCGGTATCTTCTCTCGCGCATAGATCGTCGGCCATGAAAACGGTAACGATCAGCTCTTTGCGATCCGCTTCGTAGGAAACTTGAATCTGGACCCGGCCGGACACTTGCTTCTCCTTCGCAATTTGTTCCTACGATAACGAGAATGAAACTTTGAATTCGCGTCGGTCGGTAATCAGTGTCGCCGATATCGATACCGATACCGATACCGATACCGAAAACGTTACGCCGAGTTTTCGATCGAACACAGACGCAATCCCGCCGTTTACTCCTCGAGTAAACGGACTTTCTAGCGGAAAAATATTCGACCGAACAGGTTAGTACAGCTCGCGAAATCTGTGTGACTACGGCGTCTGTGTTCCCGTGGACAACTCCTATATGGAAAGACAAAAGGCAAACTCATTCTCTCGTGCAAAAGCAATTGATGAAAGGGTGTCATATGTATATTATGCATCGCATATCGGCGTCGAGTTGAAACGAGTACGAGCGAAGAAATTATGGGTGTGCGAGAATGCCTGATTTGGTAGCAAAGGGATATCACGTATCAGTCATATCACATTTGATTTGAGTAGGGAATATACCGAAGCGAAAGCTGCGTTCTCGGTAAAATGCTACAAACTGCCAAAGCATGATAGCGAGCACCAATGATGGACAGCGCCTATTTAATAACTCACAATTTACACGAATGACCCATACATATCTACGATCCACAGCACTATACCGCACTATACGTGTATTATCAGTGATCATCGTCTCTAAGCTATAGTCTATAGTATGTCTACGTATATGTACAACACAGTCGTGCTATCCTGAACATTTCTATTGCTTTAGAGATATTTTAGAGTTCTAGGGGATTACGATCTCCCGATTACGAATGTTTCTTCGATTCGACAATTCTTTCGTTTCCTTCTGATTCTTCGGAACTACAATAAAATACCACTAACGGTTCCTAATGCTTTCCTAATATCTTTGGCTCTGATCAGGGAATTCTATTAAAAATTATACCATCGTTTGAAACGTTTCTGTTTACTTTTTCTCCACTTGTACAAAATAAATCTGATTCAAGCAAGTCTAATAAGTCTAACGAGTCTAATAAGTTTAATATTTGGTTCATTACTACTTTGCTCGAGCCTACCTCGCCGCCTTAGGTTGCCATGGGAATTACTTATCTTATTAAATATTCCGCACGTCCTGTCTTATAATATTTATTATGTTTCGCATTGCATTCGATACCGTTCCGTTCGTACATCACCGATGTTGCACAATACAGTCAAGAAGAAGATTCGTCCCGTGCCTGTTTCATCGTAAATTCCCTTAATCGGCTCGCCTTTTCTTTAATCCACGTTCTTTCATCCACGGACCACTGGTCCTTCAATTTTCGAATCTTCTAAACTTTTCTAATTTTTCTCCAGTTATAATCTCAGTCAGCCGAGTCATACGTAATATTCCAAGCGAAGTTGAAACGTACCTGGAGCATTATTCGATCGTATTGCACATTGTACACTGTACACCGTTGTATGTTGCACACTGTTCAACGTTTAGAGATGGACAGAATCGATAAGTAAACAATAAATTGTTATTGGTATTCTTGACCAGTGTCCAAGTTACAAATAATTGTCCGAATGCACATGACTTATCTTCCGTTCACATAAGTCGATACGAACGTGCATGTACGCATATATGTGCTCGTATATGCATGTTCCCGTTTTCGTCTGAATTGGCGAAGATCTTTAAAGCCGAAGCAGAGTCGCGTGAAAAGCATAGGCAATGTTGTGGGTGCTACGATGCCAAGGTACGATGCGTTTTGTCACACGCTTTCCTTGCCTCTATTCAATTTCTTACTTCTCGATCAACCACCGAGAGTTACGCGAATACCAGACATATTCATCGTTTAGCAGTCGAATTTTTCGTACTCCGAAAGAAATGATGATTGTAAAATTTGACGGATTACAAGATGTTTCGATCCGACGAAACCCGAGGTTAGCATCAATTGGAGATCTCCAATTTCGTCCCGGGTTCGTGATCTCTCTGACGATTCACGCGCGTATTCACTTTGAAATAAGTTTGCTGTTCGTGTGTCAATAACTCGTTAATTTGGTGAACAGACATACAAACAGACAGACAGACAGACAGACAGACAGAAGATTAGGTGGATAGATTAGGTAAATAGAGCGATTAGGTGAGTAGAGCGTCACAAGGAAGCAAAGGCCGAAGAAAACGAGTCTAAGAAATATAGAGCGAATTAAGTAAACAACGAGAAACTAAGGATCGAAAGAGAAAGAGAGGAAGAAAAGTGAAATGGACCCTTCGTTTCATACAGAATCATTTCAGGTATCGAAATTCTTTAGAAGATCTACTCGTGCTCTTGAAATGTTAAGGATAGCCTCGACCGAATGTTATGTAAGCAACTGTGTTGGCAAATATCGTTTGAAATTCGTGAAACGAAGGAACGGTGTGTCGCGAAGGTCATGAAAACAAGCCCCAATTTAAGATATCTGAAATAAACCATGGTCACGACATTAAACAGCAATAAGTAATTACATGAAAAGAGAACAGGGAGAAGAGCGGTGGAAGGGGAAAAGAGAAGATGAGAAGGAGAAAGGGAAAAGGGAAGAGATAAAACCGCAGAACAGGGAAGAAAATAGAGAAGAATCGTTGGACAGGAAGACGTGAGGGAACGAGTCGCAGAAGAAAATTAAAGTAATAGCTACTATACAACTAGAGACGTGCCAGTTGGGAGAAAGTATAGCATGAAGGGTCAATATGCTAAGTTTGTTCAACATGGACAACTTACATTTCGGTTTCTTTTCTCTTTCGTCAGCGGGTCTATATCTCTGTTTTTCTTTCATTTTCGTAGCCAAACAATTTCATTGGGACGGACATAGAAAGCGACGGAAGGTCGAGTATAATGACGACGAATGCGTTATCTAAGTACAAGTATGTACCTCCAATCCACGGATGCCACGGATGCGACGGATGCCGTGGATGCGTCGGATGTCACGGATGCCACGGATGTCACGGATGTCACGGATGTCACGGATGTCACGGATGTCACGGACGTCACGGATGCCACGCGTGTCACGCGTGCCATGCGTGTCACGCGAGGAAAATGCGACGAATCCCCCTTCTAACTTTTCAAATTTCTCTAGTTCTGTCTCGGGAGTGCCCAGTGGAGTGCAATATGCACAACGTGTACTGCTTGTGAACGATTCGGTCACGTAAATTATCCAGTCTGTTTTTTTTTTATGCGAATCCCAAACGAATCAGACAGGAGAGGGAGAATCTACATCTACATGTGTATAGTATTACATCGTATTAGACAAGTATGTACTATACATGTATGTATATACCCTCTATTCGAAGCTGGAGTCGGAGCTGGAGCCTCCATGGAGCTGGTCGTACACGTAAAGTCGCAAGATTACAAACTACGTGGATATGAACGTCGATGCTGTGAGAATGTCGACAACAGAAACAACACAGATTCGAATCAAGTTCAGAGATGTACAGAAAAGTTTCTGGTGCAATTTTGTCAATACTCTATGTATAAGAGAATATAGGAAACTATAGGATAATACAGGAAAATATAGGAAGGTATAGGAAAATGTTGGAAATTATAGAAAAATATAAGAAAATAAGGGAAAATAAATATAGGAAAGTATAGGAGAATTCAGGAAAATATAAGAAACTATAGGAAAATAGAGAAAATGCGGTGGATGTATCGGAGAAAGGGTCGAACAGTTTTGACAGCTCAAGAGAAAAATATTGTACAAGGTAACAAACAAGGAGGCCCACAGCATACATAGTGACACTGACGGTGACAGGGACACGCTTCTAGTGGTTCATCCATAAATAGGCAATCACGCATCTGCGTACGCATACACGCGCACTGCATATGTGGAGGTATTATGTACATGTATGTGTATTATGCACAATGCACGTACCTATGTATGTACCTATGTATCTGTGCATCTGTCATTATATGTGTGTGCTTACGTACGTATGTATATACTGGTACAGATAGCACTGTACCCTCTGTGGAGGTCTCTTCCTTGCCTGTACACTTTTATAACCACGCGTGCTTACAAGCGAAATCATAGTAGTGCAAGAGCGACACATTTACTTTCCTGGTACTTTGTACAGACGTACGCAGTAGGCAGTGGAGACAGGTGACGAGAAAAACCAAACAGACGATAAGGGAAAAGAAGAAGTAGAAGAGAAAGAGGAAGACAGAGTAGTCCTGCGAACACAATATACCTAGATAGCTTTCTGTATAATCTCACGGAACAAGAGAAGATAAACTCGAGAAGTGCGCAAGAATCCTTCATTGTGTTGTTCCTTTCGTGCTGAAATTTATTTCCACTAGCTTTACATCCGATTACAAAGGTTCTGGGGACGACTCGCGTAGGTGTAGCTCATAGATGAATCGGACGTATCTCCTCGAGTATTTTGTATTACTCGCTTGCAATTAACGATTCAGAATTAAGAGCAAACGGGGAAATAGATTGTAGATAGATAGAGATAGAGAGATAGAAAGAAAGAGAGAGAAAGAGAGAGGGGGGGAAGAGAAGATCAAGGGGAAGCAGACAACGACTTCATGTCGAAAGTTGACGTCGAAAACGATAGACGGATTATATTGAGAAAGAACATTGTACGGACACGGCAAAGCGAAAGAAAGGAGGCAAACGGTGATCACGCAACTTATCCCAATTGACACTCTCGTTTCCTGTTCTTCGGCGTAAGCGAATGCACGATCAAGTAATTGTAATACGACTAAAAGCTTCTCTGCTACTAGAAATACGGGACGGACAACAAAGTGATCGATATCCATTCCTACTCGAAACGACCCGTTTGCTTTCTATCAAATCGTAACATCGATTCGTCCTTTTTCTCCGGTTTAAAAACATCAAGGAACGGAACGCATGTGTGTTAGAACCTAACAATTTATTGATAATCGATTTACTATGCTATAACGATAAACTTTCAATTATATATAACCGGCGTGTTTATTTCACTTGATTTATGTAAATCGATTGTCGTGCATTCCATCAAGTCATATTGTACTAATCCAAAAGCACGGTTACGTTACTCGATTAGAATATCAATTAACAGCTTGGATAAGTAAAGCCGAGTAAAGTCCGAATTCAAAGGACAGCGTGATAGAAATAGGACGGGGGATGATCGAATCGCTGTATACAAGCGCGAGTGAAAAATATGTGATGCTTCCGCTTCCGCGAAGACTGCATCTGCATTCCAGTCTTGTACGGGAGATAACGAATGATCGTATCCGAGGAAGATCCGTTGGAAATTGACGGCTTATACTTCGGCAGAATATCATCCCGCGTCCATTTCGTATCGTCAAGTAGTGCTGACGTGGCGGCACCGAACAACAAGTTTCGCAATCTATTAGAAAATTATTAAGCATTTCTCGTGAAAAGTTGATCCTCTTGCTTATGGCTTGTGACTTATGACTTATGGCTCGTGACTTATGACTTATATGGCTTATGATTTATGACTTATGACATATGGCTTATACGAGAGACAGGTACACGCCTATTGTCAAAAACCCTGTATAGTTTCACGCGAGTCCAGCCTAAGAATAAGAAGCGACACCCAATTACGGCTAGCAGCCCTAGGTAGCGTGCTCGATTAGAAATCGCAGAGACCGTAAGTAACTCTTACAAGAAAGGTAACAAATATGTAAGCAAGGCAATAGTCGGTTGTACGCCATACGCATCGACGACGAATAAATATGCTCGAAAGTTCGCAGCTTGCAACCCGCAGTTCGCAAACACGCAACTCGCAGTTCGCAACTCGCCGCTCGCCGCTCGCCACTCGCAAACACGCAACTCGCAGTTCGCAGCTCTCAACTCGCAAACGCGTTGCAAACATTGGAGGGACTCGGTATGTACCGCGTAGTAGCCAATCTATTGTTTACGCTTGTAGCTGTGCAGACACGGAGACACGGAGAGACACGTAGACACGTAGTAGGATCGTCTCTAATAGCGTTTACACGGAATCGTATTTCTCGTTCGTGGATCTGAATTCAACGACGATATGGATTATCTACAATATCCATCGCTGGAAAGACGTGCGATCGCAGAGAATGTATCGAGAATTAATTTCGATTATTCAATCATCTGTGCCTACTGGTTTTCTTTCGGTTACGCGACCTCTTCGGAACAAGGAGCGGAGAAAATTATTTTATCTAATCGCAAGTAATTAAGTACATACGCGATTCTAATGGGAAAGAATTCGCGTACTTATACAACAAACAAAATTACGCGTGACAGAAATCTTGCATCGGTAGAAAATTGATTGTCTTTTCGAACTCTATTTGCCTCGGATAGGTATCTCTATAATCTAAAAAATAATATCAGCCTATATCAGTTATATAAATATACAAATCGAGCGGTGCGCTTCGATTACGCCATTTTATCGTTCAATGAAATAATAAAAGTTTCACTCATTTTCCTCTGTTGCATTTTCTTTTACGTTTATTCCATGTGCATGTAGAAAGGATCGGTGTCGGATAAATTACGCGTCAATCTATTGCAACAAAAAAGCTTGGAACTCGATTGTCAGCGTTCTCCGTTCTTTTTCCAGGCCAGTCGCTAGAAAGCGTTCGTGCTTTTGCGGTTTGTATTGTACCAAAAAGCGCATATTATTATTAATTATTATTGTTACTATTATTGTTGTTGTTCTTGTTGCTGTTATCATTATCATTATCATTATAGACATCATTATCGTTATATTTATCATTATCATTATAGATATCATTATTCTTATCATTATCGTTATCATTATCATTATGGATATAATTATCGTTATCACTATCATTAAATATATCATTATAATTATAGATATCATTATCGTTATCATTATAATTTAGATATCATTATCATTATCATTATCATTATAATTATCATTATTATTAACGATATAGTTATCGTTATCATTATCGTTATCGTTATTATAATCATTAGCATTTTTATAGTTATTATTATTGGTACTATTATTATTTTTATCTATTATTATTTGTATCATTATGTTATTATTATTATTATTATTATTATTATTATTATTAATAGTAGTAGTATATAACCATTTTACATCAAAGGCGATCTTTCACACGCTCTATCGTGTGCTACTGCTAATTCTCCGTTTTGGTTATCTATGTATACATCGAACGCGTGTCCTATACATATACGTGGTGAGAACTGCCTCGTAAAGAACCTATGTATATACACGATGATTTGGCGATATTCGCATCACAATCGAATTACGTATAACATTCTATACGGTCATATGCTATATATATATATATACAAAGCGACAGACCGAGGAAGCCGATGAATGAGATATCCGTTTGGTGTTCCAAAGGATGAATACAGATTGGAAGATTAGAAGGCGCTTGTTGCACGTCTCTTTCCGTTACGCTAACAAACTCGGTCTGGTCGAGGTTTCGTTTCTGTGTAGTTGGGTGTGGGTGTGGGCACAGGTATTGACATTCGTATAGGTATGGGTATGGGTGTGGGTATGGATATGTCTACGGATGTGTGGATATGGATATAGATATCAATATGAATATGGATATCGGATATGGATACGGATATGGATACGAATATGGGTATGCGTATGCGTATGCGTATGCGTGTACATTGCGTAGTAACAAGAGAAAGATAGAAAAGAAAGAAAGTGAGAAACGGCCATGTGTGTAGATGTCAATTTATGAACTCGTTATACCGGCGTCTTTGGCAGTTTCCTGCGCGTCGGTGATGACAGTGTTTTATCCGTTTCCCCTTCTGTAAAACATTTCAGAGACATCGTGAGAACACTATCACTGGCGTGCATCTCTACGGGCTCGTAGCGCAGCATACGATATCAAAGGAAGAGTATGGTTCCATTTAAAACCAACGTTTGTCAATAGTTTTCTTCTACGTAATCCGTATTGCATTGTTCTACAATGATCTCGAATTAAAACTAAAACGCATCGTGACACGAATGTCTTATCAAATTCCCAAACTTCAGAGCGAAAAGAAAACGAGTTTACCAGTATACGAGAAACCACGCTAAACAGGGAAACCAGTTTAGTTGAACGTGTTGTAACTTCATTCGTACGCGTAATCGATAGCTGGTAGGTGTTGGTGTAATTCGTTTAGAATACATTTGAGAAACTTGAAGCGATTATCTCCGTGAGTCGCGGTTTCGTACCGATTGCCGATTTGAAACTTTTCAAAGCCGAATTTTGCACTCGTAGTCTGGCAGTCTATCAGTCCATCAGTCTATCAGTATATCAATTTATCAGTCTATCAGTATATCAGTCTATCGGTCTATCAGTCTATCAGTATATCAGTATATCAGTCTATCGGTCTATCAGTCTATCAGACTGTTAATCTATCAGCCTACCAATCTATCAGTAATGTCCAACATCTACCATTTATCTTTTTCCGATATTTTCCATGGAACCGGATCCGAGACGAGATTCAGGACGATTCGATGGGGTACGAAGATGAATTCTGTTTGATGTATATAAGTACTTACCCATCAACAAGCCCAAATTCCCCGGTACCTTTCCTGTTGGCGGTACCGCCGTACCAGAATCGTCCAGCAGATCCCCGCTGCGTTCACGAACGCGCACGCGTAAAATTAGAGTAAATTCGCGATAATTCGCGAAAATTTGCGAGAGAGCAACCGGCAAAGCCTAGCGTACTTACATATCGGCAACTTGCTCGACCACCAGCTCGACCACATCGTCGCCACGATCGGTGATCTGCGTGACTTCCTCGAAGGTCCGATCTGTCAAGGATACCCCGGCCCATTCCAACACCTATAAAAAAAAGATCAAAAGTATGAAAACGTCGAAAGAGGTGAAAACGGTGAGAAATGCTACCGTGCACCAATAAGAGATCGTCGATCAGCGAATATTAATACGAATACCAGTGATGGATTGCCATGTTGAAACATAGCCAAGTAATTGCAGCTTTTGCGAGTAACTTCTACTCTTGCTTAACGATAACGTTTCAACGACAAGACCTTTAAAAATCACGATCAAAGTAGACGCGGTGACAATAGAAGTTGCAATTACTTGTTCGTGGAAGTGTAGCCAATTACTTGTATGCCTGGTGCAAAACTACTAGACCATGCTTGTCAATGAATTTATATGATTTTATGAAATATAAGGCCGCAGTCGGCGTTTGGAATTATATCGTGTTTCCGATCTGTGCAGCTGTCGATAATTTCATTAAAATCACAGTTGAAGAGAATAGTTGTCGATATTCGCAGGCATTAACCGCTCGCAGCAACGTCATCAACCGTGGCAACCAAGAACACTGGTGCTTCGCATTCGAGACGCTTGCTCTTGTTGCCTCGGGCTTCGGTATTGTCTCATTTTATTTCCGTCAAAATTTCCAGCAAATCGCAACCTTCACGTTGTAATCAATTATTATGGCAAAAGTTTAGAATTTAGAGTCTAGAATTTAGAATCAACAATTTAGAGTCCAGAACTTAGGGTTCAGAATTTAGAGTCCAGATTTTAGAATCTAGAATTTAAAATCCAAAATTTAGAGTCTGAGATTTTTATTCTGGAATATAGAGTCTAGAATTTAGTCTGGGGTCTATACAGAGTCTACGCATAGTGGCATTTATCGCCTACCTTATTACCACGTTGTATGCCAGCTTTAGCTGCTGGTCCATCCGGCACGACCCACATCACGTATGCGAAAGTACGTCCATCGGCCCCCGGTTTACCACCCACCACTCTCAGACCAAATCCAGTCGCTGTAAAAATAAATTGAAGACGTCTTAATATGGATTGTCACCTACAGGAAGTCAAACGTTTGCGTCAACGCGGTTGGTCGATGAAATAATCAGATCGTGTATTGCGTTCAATACTGTATTCTTACTTCTATGCCCCTTGTCCAAAGCTGGATTTTTCCTGAGTTTTATTCTTCTTTTCGCGTTCACCCATGGTACTGCAACGATAAATGATAAATATTTTTCAGTTCTGTTTGCGTGTTTAAAATTAAACAGTTCCTATTTCTGGGAGATCGAATATGTATTCTCTATTCTCTATTCTCTATTCTCTATTCTCTATTCTCTATTCTCTATTCTCTATTATCTATTATGTATTATCTATTCTCTATTATCTATTCTCTATTCTCTATTCTCTATTTATTGTTTCCAAAAAAATCAACAAGTTCTGACAACTTATTTCCGAGGATACTTACCAGCACCACTACCGCTGCCACCAACAACACCACCGACAGCCCCGCCACCAACAGAAACACCACCAGCACCATCACCTATATCGTTGTCCGCGTGGTGGATCACAATCTTGATGCTTTCGCCATCCACGAGACTGCCTTGCCGGGTCAATTCTCTATTTTCAGCTGCGACTCTGTTCACGACTGGCGGAGTAACTTTCACCGCTCCCGGAACCGCAGATGCCAATGCTTTTATCGCATTTATATCCGGCCTGAACAAATGCAATTAATAATGCACACGTGAGATATAGCCGTCGTTCATTTTCAATGGATCATTCAAAAGACTGTGTGCGCGCAAGCTCGACAACGATCGCAAAAAGTTTGGTTGCGAATCTGTGCACGGATTACACGCGATCGAAACTCCTGACCCAGTGACAAGCGTAACAGTTCACAGTTGCGGCATTAATTATTTCTGTAGTGCTGGGATCGACGTGTTTGCACTCTACTCGACATTTTGGCTTACCGGTAAGAGCATCTTCACCACGGAAGAAAGGAGCGGAACAGATTAAAAGAGCGAGCAGGCGTCCAACGGAAACGCTGACACTTCAACATTTTAGCGACGACCGGGTAATAGAGAATTATGCGTCCCTTATCACTTAAACGTTACTTTTTCCAGTCTTTTTCCTCCCATTATCCGAAGAATATGTACTCGTAACGTCATTGTACGTACAAATCGAATTTGCGACACCGTATGCAACACGCACGTAATTGTACACTATGTTGCCGTTTTTTGTGTATCGAGTACGTGCATGCAACGCATAAAAATGCTAATGCGTTGTTCTACGACAGCTGCGTGATGCAAAACGAAACACAGATGATGATTGTAATTAGCGAAATAATCGTGTGTACAGTGTGCAGATTTGAACAGAATGAACTTCGTTGATATCCTTATAGATTACACGTGGTAAAATAAAAGAAAATAAAAGAAAATGAAGGAAACTAAAATAGAATAGATGCTGGTAAAAATAGTAGGATCGAATATGTTGCACGAACATTGTACCCGATACTCACAATTGAGATCCTTTCCGTCGATTGCGTCGTTCCAGGTCGGGAAGTCGAATTGGCTGTTGCGGTGTTGGTACAACTGGCACTGGAATCGGCGTACCGTCCAAGTTCATCATCGTTTCATCTTCTGCCCCAACTTCGTACGGCATTCCAGGCTTTCTGTTACCTGAGAACAGACCATCCGCAATGCCAAACTGTTTGCGCAGAGATTGATTGGAGAGTATTTAGAAGGATCGCAAACTACAGACGTTTCCTACCTTGCGCCGAGATCGACGCTCTTTGCAGGCTAGCCGCGATAGCTGTGGCATTCAGATTTCCAACTCCAACACCGACTCCGACTCCGACTCCCGGTGCAGTGTAAACGTCGTAGGCCGATGCACGCCTCGATAGCACTATCTGTGGCTTCAGGCAAGGCTCCTTGATTTGATCCGCGTTCTTCATTTCGTCGTCGTAGGACCTTTGCCTGGTCATGCGGGATGCAGTACGAACCGAGCTTCCGGACCAGCGACCACGACTTCGTCTTTCTTCTTCTTCGTCTGCGCGATGAGGTCGAGAGGCATCGATCCCGATGGTTTCATTAACATCACCGAGAGAAACGAATTACTTTGAAACAAAGTCGAATCGTCTCGAAACGTGCCTACGTTCTATGGGATCTCTGAATATTCGTAAAGCACGACGATTCGCGACAGTAATATCGACACGGTCTCTTTTTTGTCATATTTTTCGCGCGGCAAAATTCTCTCTCTTTCTCTCTCACTCTTTTTTCCAATATCTGATAGTTCGCGTTTGAAGTTATTTCCATCCGTATATATGTATATCTATACGGATATGGGAGCAGAAAAAGAAGATCTGGTATTGCTACCGATAAATCGTTCAGAAATACATAACGTTCGAAAAGTCGCAGAAATTGAAAGCACTCGATAGAATGGAACTACTTCACTTGACTGCTTGGATTCGATTCGTTCAGAGTCAATGTAAAGGATATTGCATTCTATCGCATTACATACAGAATGTACCGAAAATCGTGGTACAATCAGATTGGGCGATTCTTTACGTAAAAATAAGTCGGTAAAAAAGTATAATGTTTTCTTATTTAAGGTTCCGTTTTCGTAAAAAAATTAGGTCGGAAAAATAGTGCTATTGAACAGGAATCAAGAAGTGCGTCTGATCATGACATATCAATTCTACTTCTCGTCGTACTACAAGCCACGCGAACTCGATGCATCTTCCAACCCTTGTTTTCTCAAAAATAAAGTATTAAATAGAAAATGCTACTCTTCTTTTTTTATTAATTGTTGCATATAGAATCACTGGTCGGCCAATTGTACTTTAATTTTCGGTACACCTAGTTTATCACTCCTCGATTAATGTTACCATAAACGCAATATTACACCTGGATAAAAATACATGTATAGATTGTATACTCGACTGTACATTGTAGATGTAGAAAGACATGTAGAATACACGCATGCCGGTACTTACCAGAAACAGGAATAGCAACGGAAACGGCTGCGGGGGCAGGTTCAACGGCTCCCCATTGGGTACTTCCAGCCCGACCCCTTTCGACCTGTTGACGGTCCGGCGACGCTGCTCTAGACTTGCTCTTCCGATCCAAGTCCTTTTCCCATCGAAGGTCTTCGCGACGTTCTCCTGCAACCTTTCGAAACTATAACATTACGACACGTGTATTAGAGACTCACAGGACATGACACCATTGAGCGATGAAGTTGCGAAGCCGCAGACACAACAATGCTAACGTTAGGGCAAACGGTCGTTTAGCGATGCGAAAAGCTACGAGTTCACAGCACGTTGTTTGCGATGACTGTAATTTTATCTGTGAATGGATTGGTTCCATAAGACAGCAGTTCGTTATTTCCTTTCAAAACTTACTGATCTCTAAATTGAAATTAAAATTGAAATTAAAATTGAAAGAATTGAAATTAAAGTTAGAAGAATTGAAATTAAAATTGAAAGAATTGAAGTTAAAATTGGAAGAATTAAAATTAAAATTGGAAGAATTGAGATTGAAAGAATTGAAATTGAAAGAATTCGAATTGAAAGAATTGAAATTGAAAGAATTCGAATTGAAAGAATTGAAATTGAAAAAATTGAAATTGGAAGAATTGAAATTGAAAAAATTGGAATTGAAATAATTGGAATTGAAATTGAATTGAAATTGAATTAACTAAAATTTAAAAAATTGAAATTGAATTGAAATTGAATTGATTGAAATTGGAAAAATTGAAATTGAAAGGACTAAAATTGGAAGAATTGAAATTGAAATTGAATGAATTGAAATTGAGACTGAGATTGAGATTGAAACTGAAAATGCCTGCGGGAGACAACGTAAATCATCCACAACATATAGCACAACGATATTGCAGCATCAAAATGAATTTTACGCATTTGACGAGAACCAAAAACCGGAAATTCATTATTCACAACAATGAAGAAGAGCTGTGCCTCTAATAGACGCTGAACCTTGCCCCCCCCCCCACCTATTAATTGGCATTGACATTCGTCGTAACTACCGCTCGATCGATTCAGAAATTTCAGAGTAAGAGCACCCGGCGAGCAAATAGCTGATCCAATTCGAGATGTAATCGAGGAAATTGCGTCAGATTTTAACGGAACACCGGAATCTAATTTTCAGATGCCGAGCCCCAATTGCAACAGCATGGCATTCGAATGCCGTTTCAGACCCGATAAATTTGTCGCGGGGTATTATCTCCGAGTTCGGTTGTAATTCGCGTGCCTACGTCACGAGCCCCCTTCAACCAGCCCTTTGCCCGGCACCGTTGCACGATATCGATTAGAGGAGCAAGCACATCGAGTCTCTTCATAGAAGCTCGCCAAGTATTCCGTCTTCTTATTTTGAGGGAAAAAATGTCATCACTGCCCCCTCCTAAATATCGTAGGACAAGCATTGCAACTTGTGGCTGTAAGAAAGTTCCAACAGAATTTCTATTTCCCGTTGTTTCATTTGATAATTCATAAATATGTATATATATTTTTGTATGTATGTATGTACATATTGACCATTCGCTTTCTTGATGGTTTCACGGTCGATTTCCGGAGACTCCCTAAGTCATGAGTCGTTAGTCGCGAGTCACGGGTCGTTAGTCGCCGTCGTCGCTCTGTCGATTTGTTTCTGATTTCAATTTCATTCCACTTTCCTCCGTTTCCACATTCGCGTCGTCGTTTCGTCGTTTGGTCGTTTCCACTGATATTGCACCCCGTCTGTTTTTCTCTCAACAAACAAAACCATCCCTTATCTCCGAATCTGAACTCGTGTCGTACGAATCGCGGTTCGCCATTCTGTTTGTAAATATCAAAGGAAACGAGAGAAAATAGGAGACAGAATGATTTATGTATCCAAGATTGTAGACGGAAAAGAGAACAGTTGTCACGTCTGCTTCTAAAGAACACCATTTCGGAATAAATAGCTCACTGTCGACGTTCGCGCTCAACTATTTACTGTACACCACATCCTATACTGTATACTGTATCATTAAAATTATTAGATGCGATAGATGCGTATTTATTGGTATTGGCTTAAGGACACGGAACATAGGACATACGACGTAGGACATACGACGTAGAACAATACGACATACGACATACGATTAAAGCGATGAAAGCGTGATTATCAACTTGAAATCAACTGTCCAATCGGTATCCATCGTGATTGAATTCTCAAAAAGCATGTGATTATTATTACAGATTCGATTCAATTCGAATGGAATTGAAATTCGGGTATACTAGATTAGATTCGATGAAGCAGGCTCACCTTTTCGAGTTCTTTCAAGCTAGCCGGCGACACATCCGAGTGCCTCCTCCATTCTGGACTTCTTGGAGGAGCCAATCCAGAACCGAGCCCACCGAGTTGACTTCCGCTTTGACTACCGAGCCTGGCGTCGCTGTGCCTCCTCTGCAGTGCCTCCAAAACCGGTACCTCCAGCAGAGAATCCGTGGACTCCTGCGTCATGATCGGTTGATCCCGCGAGGCGATTTTACGCCGGCAGATGCTGCATCGCCACAACGACTGAAAACATTTTCCTCCTATTTCACTTTTCTGAAAAATTTCGTTTCTTCGAGTGTCAACTTTCCCTGATCTTCGCTAATGTTTCACGAACGCGGTATTAAACGTAGCATTTGTTATTTTCAGAGACAGCGAACCAAGCAACAACGAAGAAAAATGAACGGCAAACCCTGCAGAAAAGGCCAACCGATCGATACGAATATTACGAGGACCAGCATCACTCGATTGATCGCTGTCGTGGGACAGAATACATCATTTCTTCGAAGTAGTATTCGAATATAAGACTACGGAAAAAATAAAGAAAAATGCAAACCACCATCCGACGATTACTAACCAGCGCGAAACATTTTTAGAAGTAGTAATAGCGAGTAAGTCTTACCGGATCATCGGAATTCGTTGTTGTCGAATAGCAGGCGCAATCCTCGCAGACTTTCTGTTGACACTCGCAGCAAATTCTCGAGGCTTCTTCGGGTGCTATTGATTTCCGGCATACCCTGCACTCGTCGCCAGTTTTCGATTTTCTGAAATGTTTGGAAGTCAAATTGGAAATCGGCTGAAATTTGCTGAACGTTTGGATCAGACGCGTTTGACAGCGCGAGACGCGGTGCTGCTTCGAACACTTACGTTTTTGTTGTCTCGGTAGGCACTTCTTCTTTGGTCTGGGTCTCTTCGGCAGGGGTAACTTTCGCGGGACCAAATTTGGTCACTGGAACGAAACGAAGAAATCGATTCGGATTGGTACTCTACGTTCGAACGTTCGGTGAATATAAACATTACCACTAAACCTATCGAGCTCTAAAAGTGATTGATGCATGTTGCTTTATAACAATGGCAAGACTAAAATTTTAAAACCTCTTGCCATTTTTATTATAATGTGTGCCTGAAGTGAGAAGTTTATTCAATCGTTTGCTATGCGAGGGTCAGTATAATTTTAATTATTTTAGAACAAGAAAGGTTCGATGTTAAATCGGTTTGGCTAAGAACGGTCACTGCGAGACGCGAAACTTACCGTCTGTAAGTACCAGCTGTTTCCATTTTCTGAAGGTGGTGCTGCCTTCGTCCGACATAACAGATCCCGTTGTACCGGAATCTGGTTGCGCCGCAGCATTTGGTATCATCATCTAAATAAACAAACGAATCGAAAATAGTCTCGTAAAAAGGACGTAACTAACGACATCCACAGGCGCACCTTAACCAGTTCTATCTCCCAACGGTACGAGTTGAATATAACTAGAATTTGTATTTACCGAGCACAAATAGCAGTGAATATGAGTTACCTTTCTGACGAAGGATACCACGTTGTCGCGCAACATTTTGAAATTGAAATTGTAGTCCCAGTTGAAGTTGAAGTTTAAGCTGAAGTTGAGGTCGAGAGGTTCTGATTGAGTTGCGATTGAATTTGCGGCCGAAATGCGAGCTCAGGGAACGTGCAAACTTTCTTCAAGAGACAGAGAGAGTCCTGAGCACTCTTATTTCTATGTTGTCTTTTCGTCTGTTGCGCCTTATTCGACCTTCCGCTCACCGGTGTTCACCGGCTATCACAGTAACCTTGGTTATCGGCATAAACTCGTTCTCACAATCAAATCGGAGCGTGCATCGACGGTGTTCGGATACTCGAGGACAAGATTGCTACGGTATCCTCGGTACACCGAAAACTAAGACGTTTTGGAATGAATCGGCACAACGCGAAGGAGCCACACGGCTCACCCCTTTGCCAGAAACCCATTTGCATTTCCCTCAACCTCGAGTTTCTCCCCTGCGTGCAGCATCGGGACCCTGTTGCTTGCAGAAATTCCACGATGGAGCGAGACCTGGAACATTATCAAAAGTATCGTTCATCGAAAGCCAAACTGTCTTGGCACGAACGTACGTCGTTCTCCGTCGGTGAAATAAATTTTCGCGGTCCGCGGTTGACATCTCGAAATTTTCGACTAAACGTAGCTAAATCCGTTGACGGGAACTTTACCGAGTAAATGTATGTAATGCGCGGTGCACAATTTAATACACTCATTTCATTCTCCCTGGTCTTCCTGTTCGACCAGTTCTCGCAACGAGGTTCGTACAATACGAATAATATAATACAACTTTTAATTACACTTGCAATTAGATAATGGTCATAATAGTCAGAAAGTGCAATTAGACAATTGGAAGTTACGTGTTCCGAATCGGCAAATGAATTTCGCGGGACGATTATCGCGTCAACGAGGGAGAAAGATAAGCATGATTTGAATATCATGGAATTTCAAGAATAAGTAAAACAGGGGAATAGATTATATTAAATTATATATAATATATATACATATAAGCAAAAAGTAATTTGCAATATCATGAAATCATAGATCGTAGTGTTCGTTATTTATCGACTTGGGTAGTAATAATGATAATAATAAACTTTATTAGTTTCCTTACGAATTACAAGTGTTATCGACTTAGATGTATTTCATGGATCCAGATAAATAATCGCGAATGATATCTTGCTCCTTTGCCGAGGTCATCGAGAAGAAATTCCTTGGAGTACGGAGCATCGAAGGAATTACCAAGAGGGGATTGTCTGCCGCTTCGTTGGCATCATTACGAGATGAACTAATATGTGCCAGGCCATTATAGGAATCGCCCTTCAAATTCCACGTCTCCTTCATATCTGGGCATATTCTGGATTTCCGTCCGTTTCCTTCGGCTTCCTTCGGCTTTCTTCTGCTTCCTTCTGCTTCCTTCTGCTGCTTATTTCCGAGTCTTATTTTCCCGCTTTATTTAGATTCGTTAAACAATTATCAGATGTACTTGACCCAACTCGATAATCCTTTGTAATTGTCCTGTGGTGAAACCTATCTTCATCTACAATCACGCGAAAATATTTGCACTAACGAAGTTTCCAACGCTAAACAAACTCTACGCGTGTGCTAGCAACAATTCAAATGATCTACGATACGCAGGAAAACGCGTATCTCGCCGCTTTCTCGTCTACATCGTGTTGCGAAACTACTGCTGGCGGCTGACCAAGCACCAACTGCTACTACTTGTTGCGACCGCGCAGCCTGCTACTGTGCTACTGTGCTACTGTGCTACTGTACTACTGTACTACCACGCGTAGACTACAGAACAAAAACTTTCCTCTGCTTTACTCTCGTTTCCGAGACTATTTTCGACACCATTCTTCAAACAAAGAACCCGTTCCCCTGCCTTTACTCTCATTTCGGGGACTGTTTTCGACATCGTTCTTTAAACAATGAACCCGGTGTTTTATTCTGTTATTTCTTACATCATAATACGAGTAAAGACAACGTGTTCGGCTCGTTCCAGATTTTTTGACCGAGCAAGTATTATAACTCGTTTCATCGTCCGTTCAAGATAGCAGAATTTTCGTGTAACGTACACGTTCCCGCACACGCGCATTCGCCTCACCGGAAATATTCGTCTCGGCGAAAAGGATTTGTTCCAGTGACCTGTCCGCTGCTCTAGTTAAACCATGGAAGGATATGGATCACGATATATGCGGTGTAATCAATATGTCGCGTCATGTCGGAGTTACGAGCCGCGCAACGATTTCGTCCGAGTCTTCTTTATCGTTGTCGAACGAGGAAAAGGTTCGGTTAAGAACGGGTATGCGTGTACGAATAGCAGAAGCAGATGCTACCGACGCTTTAAGAATCGCAGAAAAAACTATGCAGAAGCGTATGCAATTTCTACGAGAAATTGGTACCGGATGTGTTCCGTGCGAAACGGCAATTTTCTATGCACTCGGGCAACATCTGAACGGGATAAGCACAGATTGATAAGATAAGATGCGTGTAAGATAAATACGAATATGACAATGACCTAAATATTCAGGCACACTCTCGTAAATGTGGCAATCTAAATTGGAAAACGGGGGAAAAAAGTTGTATAAATATTTAACAGCGAAACAAGTTCCGATAACTGAGATGAATAATGGATATCGTATCTTTCCAGCGATCCGTATAATTATGGTAATTTGCTCTGCACGCGGTGTATAAATCACCTGAAATTCGAACGTAAAAACATCTTGTCCGATTCCTTCTCTGTTCGAAATCAAATTAATACAGTCCCCAGCTAGTTTGAGTTCTTGCAGACAGTTCTTAAAATGGTATGCTACAAATTAGAATATTACAGGGTCGTCAATATTGTCTTTGCTTTATATTCTTTTACCGAGCGCCTTTGCGATCTACGATCTACTCGATCGATTCACTCGTTCTGTTCTTGCTCTTGTTACTGTTTATGTTCGTATCACTATTCCCGTCATTGCTACTATTCCTGTTCCTGTTACCGTTACTTTTACAGTCACCGTTATTGTTTCTCTTTCCGATCCTCTTTCCTGGAAGGAACAATATCCAACAGAGACTAAACCAATATTGGCTTTCTGTTGAACAAAACGGGGCTACGAAGAAAGTCCGAAAATACCGACAAAGACTGGAAAGGCAGGAAAAGCGAGAATAACGGCAAGGAGCAAATGATACAGTTAAATGGAAACGAAGAGCCGTGGTGGGAGGGTGGAAGCAGCCGTTGGCTAGGAAATGGCTGCCACCTGTAGCTATTGATCGGCGGGGCGACGCCGTGTGCGTGTAGTCAAGTTTCCCGTCATCTCCTTTCTATCCGGGCAAGAGCTTTACCCGAAAAACGTTGTAAGCTTACATTCCTTATGTCCCGATGTCCGTACAGAAGTCTGTCTGTGACTTACCCTATCCACGCTCACCCTTCCGTCCATCCGAAAGTAGTTCATTTCGCCCAATAATTCATTGAAATTTTGTTCGCGCTTTTGTCGTCGTTTTGTTCATCAAACGCTTCTTTATCCATTGATCTTTATTGTTCCCCACTGTTTTCTGTTCCTCGTTTCTCGTTTTCTGTTGCTTTTCTTTTTTAGTTAGCCTCCGCTCGAGTATTCTCTATAGAGTGTAGCTTACAATCGAGGCTAATGGAACAGCTTGGAAATGAATACGTCGGAAACGGTGCCTGGAGCAAAATGATTGGTCAACGTGGCTGCAAAAGGGTTGAAAGGGGCGAAAATTGTACTTGTCGCGCTTACGAGCCGGACGATTCGTTTCCGTGGTCTCTCTTTTTTTATTTGCTTCGATTAACACCAGTAACGGTTTTGACTGAGCATGTAGCCATACTTTAGCATTTTAGCTACCGTATACTTTATATACATATACTTTAGCAATTTTTGTATCTGCGAAGCATCGAACAGTCGACGACATCGATGATTATCGACTCGATAGACTGATTTGCTTTAAATGCTGAAGATTTCCAGTTCTCAAACAACTAATAAACTAAAAAAACTATTGATCTAACCCAGACCCAACGTTCCAGTATAAAATAATATTTTCGGCAGGGAATGTTCTACTCAATGAAGATTTCATCTACTTTTTCAATCGATTACCAAAGTCGAACGACGCGCGACGCCTCGCGCTTTGGAATTTCCAATTTGACGATGGATTCGTATAAGCGAAGTGCAGTAGCTCTCAAGAAGCGATAAATTATTCATAGGTCGGGGACGATCATCAGGGGACTCTTTATGTAATGTAGAATTGTTGAAATAATTCTTTCAATGCGCGGCAGCTGGATATTTAATGGAGCTCTTGAAGAAATAATATTTCAAAAAGAAATCCTGTTCTTAGACAGGACCCGGTCGTACGCCATGCATCGTATAAGACGCAAAGTACAACAACGGCGATCGTCGTTTTAACGAATTGTACTGAAATATTGTATTGGAAATAATCGAATCGGTCAAGTTATAAATAAACTTGAAATACATTTTTAGACTTTCCATCGATGATTCGAACAGCCGAGTATTGCACCAACGAGACGGAACGTGAACACAGGCGCAGGGATCGCAATCGGTCGCAGATCTTGGACGCGTAACGGGTGACGAATGATCCGTCTTGATCCAACAACCGCGTTCAACAATTAACGCGATCGTTCAAACGGACGACGATAAGACGATTTATACGGTTTTACTGCTTTCCGGCTGAAGAAAAACGAGCGTCGCTCGTTTCGCAAAATCTATATCGGAGACATCGGAGGAATCAGTGTAATCGGAGAGCAGGCAAGGAACACGACATTTGCTCGAGAAAAGACCGACGAAATTGGGGTTTGGACACGATAAAATCGTCGGAAAAAATGGTTTCACCGTTCTGATCCGGTATAGTCGACGGAGGGTCGAAGGTCCAAAGATCTGATAACCTGTAGCCGGTCTGGATCGATTCGCGTGCTTTCTGAACGGTCGTGACACGTGACTCCCTGACTTCTGACTCGTTCGTGATGTTTACTTAACTCATTGAAAAGTTATGATCGCGAATGCTGTCCTCACCGCAAGTCCGTCGAGTCCGGCAGCAATCTCGCGTGACTCGCACGCTGCTCGCGTTAACGTTGTCGAGCTTCGATAACATCTCGATAATTAAACGAACCGTGGACTTGCAACTCGCGTTCACGAGTCCTCTCGTTTTCGTTTTCATTTTCGCTTTCGCTTCCTCGAATTCTCTTATGATATTACCGTATACATGTAAATTGAATAGGCGAGACAAAATAGTGAAGACATTAGAAGAACTTAATAACGTTATTGCGCTATTCTCGATTTAATACAATTATTAAACGAAGCGGTTCATTATGTTTAAATTTCTGTTTCACACAATCGACGTGGACAATTTGTATTTTGTATAAAGATCCGAACTCTAATAATAATTTTGTACGTATTTGCATTACGTTTATTTCTATTCCATTATCTTTCCTATTTATACTGCGCGAGTCGCTTGCCAGTTTTCCGTTTTAAAAACTGATCCGACCTCTACATATCATTGTCTCTAATTTTCTTCTACGCCCGATAAACAATTTAATGGAAAAAATTAATGTAACAAATATATTTCGGGATAATACTTGTCATTTACTAATCTCTTAACTTTCAATCGTTCGATTCGCCGAGAATTTTTAGTAGGAAAAGAACAACATTTTGTTGAAAATGTTTCTGGACATTG
Source organism: Augochlorella aurata (assembly GCA_028455555.1). Lineage (NCBI taxonomy): Eukaryota > Metazoa > Arthropoda > Insecta > Hymenoptera > Halictidae > Augochlorella > Augochlorella aurata. The sequence goes on along the minus strand of CM052160.1, from coordinate 9,994,009 downwards.
ACACAATTAAGATAATTGATATTTTCAATTGTCACCGTCGATTTAGCGTATTCTGCACTATCTCGTTTTCGACTATTTGTTAGCAGTAGCGAGTAGTAGTCAGTAGTAGACGGCAGTAGGCAGCCAGTTGGCAATTGAGAGCAACGGCGATACTGTTTGCGGACTGATCGAACTGTAGAACCCAATTGGCCGCAGTAATGAAAAGGTAGGAGTATCGAAACTAGACGGCCACCGGGAATTAGGCGTCTGGGAGGCTTAGCATCGCGGAGGACCTCAGGTCAAGGTTTCCTCGGGATAAATCAGGCGAAACAGATGAACGTGCAACTATTTCCCAATGACGCACGTGTCCTTTTACTTCGTTTCGAAAACCGATTTCTTCGTTCCTTCGATTATTTTGAATAATGTTTCACAATAGTTATTACTCTAGATGACACTATCACAGGAAAGAGAACGGAAATCAACGGAAGAGTACAAAAGATTATAAAGACATCGGATAATCATGCGTACAAAATGGTGATACTCTTTGAAAGGTTTGCCGAATCGGAAAGTTTTCCAGTGGAAAACCGGATCGATAACCAGGGGATGTGCAACATGCCGGATCAACACCAAAATTACCAAGCAACTGAAAGGCAAGTTTTCGTAATCAATTGTAAACCGAAGCCTGTTACGTGTTAAATCTCGAACGAAAAGCTGTGACGCCAACAGCGCCGACAATTAAATCGTTATTCACAAGAGCGAAAAGTCATGGAATTTGTTCTCGGTTGTTCAGTCTATCGTGGATGTTGAGGCAACAGCATCAGCAACGTACGAAGCATGTTCGAGAAGGGAAGATCAGACACAGAATGGAACGTTCCCGGGAATCGAGGAAATAGGGACGGAAATTGGCCCATTAAAACGGTATCAAATCCATCTCGAAATCACGTTGCACGCGTGGCTCGATTTCCACGGCAAACCGCATTCCACGAATTATAATGCAATCGTTTCGAAGATGTCCCGATTCCTTGATCCACCTAGGGAACCCGAAAGTACGGTGTTCGATGTTCGACAAAACAAAACCGGAAAAAAAAACGAATCCGATCCATCTGATCTCTGATTCCCGATTTTCAATATCCGCCGTTCATTCTTGAAACGATATCGCTTTTTCGAGCTGTTTTTAGCCCATTTCATTATCCTCCGACTCGTTATCGTTTTCTGGTAAACGTCTGAAACGATCGGTACCAGTGGACGTTGTAAAACGGCCAATTCGATAGGTCGGTCGGAAGCGCGCGAAAGCCGTTTTAAGTTACGAAAGGAGAAGTCTGAATGACCAACCTGTTACTTGAAAGCTGCGAAGGCACCCGAGTAGTCAAGTGCGTTCTTTCCGACGACAGTGCTACGGTACTCTCTTGCTCTCTCGTGCTCTCGTGTCCCCGTGCCTTTCCGTGTTTTCGTGTTCTTCTATTTAGCTGCCCGTTCGAATTGATACGCGGACTCGTGTTTCAGCGACGATCAATTTATATTCGACTTCCATGTTTTACGACGACAATGTCCGTGTCAGGACACATATGTTTTGCGGCACGATGATGCGCGTACACGTATCTGTCAGGCTTTTACGCAGAAAATATGCTCGTGAGCGCCTCTGTTTGGTTGAAAACCGAAAACATACCCGTCGAAACTAAATGAAAAGTGACGTGCAAAGAAAAATTCGTCATGAACAAGCAATTTGAACGGATATCCCGACACCCACAACAACGATATTGTCAGGCAGGCTGCCCGACTTGCACTGCCCGGGACCGGGACTCCCGTTTCTCCCACCGAGCGAACCACCCGCCACCACCCTCCAACAACCTCCACCACCCGCCATTACCTTCCTCCCGACGCCCATTTCTCCCGGCTCTCCCGACCCTCATGTCTATCCTAGTTCTCCCCGGTTCTCCCCGGTTCACCCCGATTCACCCCCGTTGTCCCCGGTTTTTCCAGGTGCTCCTTATAACTAACTCACCCCACACCAAACGCTACTCTAACGTTTCCGTATCAGAGAACCTGCCATCAAGCGTGCATGCCGAAAAGCACGTCTACTCTACCATACCGTGTCTGCGGTTCCACTTTAAACTCGAAATCAAACCCTAAATGATAGAATACAATGTCTGCCTAGCTTTTCCCTTTGCTGGCTTCTATCCTTATCGTTCGCGAGCCGGGCTACACAAGGCGCAAACACGTTCACTGTTTCGACTGTCCACTGTTCATCAAACGGTAAAAATCTCTTCAGGAACAGCTCGCTGGGTTTTAACAAGCAACAACAAGCTAATGACCAAAATTTCAAGTTAAATGGTTTTTAACTTGAAATTATAGTTTTCTGGTACTTAAATATTTCAGAATTGATATTTAAATATTCAATACTTCGGAACAGTCGTGTCACTATAATGTTAAAAACATATTCTCCGCCTCGAAGTTTCCAAAATTAGAGACAGTAGTGTAGTAAAGAAGAAATCTAGAAATAGGGATCTGGAAGAGAGAAAGGATCTAGAAATAGAAATAGGCTTTTAGAATTGTTTATTCTAAAATTAATTGTTCCGGATATTGCAATGGAAATAAGAAATTGCAGAAAAAATCTGTTAGAAAATATAAACTATTAGAAGTATTATAAGGATATATAGGAAAGAAAAAAATTGTACTAATCAAAAGTATTATAGTTTGAATAACGCGCGGTAAAGTGCCCGTGTTGGACTCTCTCGCTACAATGTAAATCGCCACCATCGTGACTCCCTTGTTTCTGTTTGTGTCCCGTGGACGTCACTGGTTTATAACAAGATTAGACCGTATAAAAATAAAATAAGTGTTAAGAACTGTTTAGGAGAATCCACTGCATCGATGGCAAACAGCGAAACAGATAACAACATTGCGACACGTATTTAATTACACTTTGAAGTTTGGATAATTAGTATGTTAATTACTTATATTTTGTGTCGTTGTCATTTGGTGTTGTTACAAGATATCGTTGCAGCAGATTCTCCTGAACAGTTCTGTGTCATTGGTTTATTTTGGTTACCTCTTTTTACAATAATTAATATTTTTAATCGGACCTACATTAAGCACACGTGGGCGATTAAGGCGCCTATTACGGAAAAAGTGCAAAGCCCCGTTCGATGTCCATACAGCGCTAATTAAAGTAATGGCAAAACGCTCAAACTGTTAGCCAAATTATCTACAGTCGATTTTGGTCAACAGTTTGAGCGTTTTGCCACTACCCTAATTGGCGCTGTATGGGCCCTCAATCAAGCTTCTGTTTTTCTCCAGAAGAAGCGCCATATTCGTAACAATTTTGAAAATATTAATAGTAACAAAATTGGACAACCAAAATGTAAAACAAGGGCACCGAACAGATCAGAAGAATCTGCTGTATCTATATCGTACAAAAAATCAACGACATCAGAAAATAAATAAACATGCACTACTCTATATTTGTCCTAAAGAAAAAGATATAAAGTTTACACTATTCACTGGCAACATTCTTTCATTCTCTCGCACTAACATTCAGGGCAATGAAATAATTAGCTAGGCTGTATCCTGCTCAACTTGTCGAAATATACATACATTCGAAACATATCTCATGTACATTGAGCATCATTCGCAAATTCGCTGGTAAATGTGGTCTATAATTCTACGTAACAAAAAGTACAAGTCGTATATCGCGCCACGTGTTTCAGGTGGAACGCCAGACGTATGGATTTACGAAAAAAGTGACATCGCAAGCAGGGTAAAGTGAGGCGGCTTCGTTTCTCGTTCATGTTGACACTTACCATCGAGACATTTACACAACGTCTGTCTCTCTTGATCATCTCCCTTACCCTTTCTAAAGTAACTGCGCGAAGGTGGATGTGCAGTAGAATGATGGGAACAAAAAGGTTCTTGAATTGGGATAAGAAAAAACTCTTGAATTAACTGTATTTTTGACTGAATTTTTGAATCTGAATTTTTTGAAGTGAAATCTCTCATCTTGTTAGAACAAATAAAAGTCATGAACTGTTTGAAACAGTAGATCTCAGAGCTCTCCCTCGGTTCAAATTTCCGCGGTCAACTCTTTTGCTGCAAACGTGATAACTGCATAATCAATGGCCATTAAGCTCCAATAAAACGAGGGTACACACCAATAAATCACCGCAGTGCTGAGGATATCCAATTTTCTTATTGGCTGGAGTGAAAGGATAGGAATTTTCCTTTAATCTATCGTAAAGTTTTAAAATATTTTAGAACTTGTAAAGATAGCTGATTGTTCACTTATTTTGCTATATTCCATTACCTTTGTTTTTAAATAATTTGATACATGCAGATTATAAAGATTGTTCGTCAAATGACAGAATCAAATAGTTTTAGGAACACAGGTAAGAAATTCAAACTTGAACGTATTTACTCACACTCACAGAACTTATTTTCGATAGCTTCAAAAGTTGGTGAATGTGTTGTTTATTTTTTCAGATTGTTTCAATTTAGCATCATTTTTATGAATACTATAATAAATGGAAGACAAAGTAAGCAATAGGAGTGTTTTTAATTATAATATGATAAAAATTGCTATCGGTGTTTTGACATTTATAATGTACATCCGTTACTTTTAGGATCTCCCAAATGAACTAAAAACGCTTCAACAAATGCAAAAGGTATTAGAACAGTATTATGCATTGTTACAATTGATAAGATCCGAGCTGGAAAAGATTATGATCAACTTCATTGCACTAAATGGTAATCATTTTTTTTTAATACGCTTAGTAGTGATAGTCTGTCTTCCAAAGGAGAGTATTGTGTACTTTTCTTGAAGAACAGATTTTAATAAACCAAGTATAATCTATTATAAAATTATAAGATATAATATAAATTACAAGATAACTAAAAGATTGTTGTGAAGTCTTTGTCTATAATATTGTTACTTTTATAGATGATTATTTGGTGCTTCGACATTTTTAATTTATTTTGTAACATTATAGACCTGGAGAATATGAAAGCAGCTGAGTAAATGAAAGCACAAATGCTTATTCAATGACTAAAGGTGTATACAGTTTACTGAAATATATGTGGAATTAGTTACTGTATACGAATCTAATTATAAATAAAAAATGGCATCCAGTACAAATGAGAAAGTTGCGTTACCAATCACTTCAGTAATGAATTCCTCATTAACGTCTTTACGAAAATCTATTCTCGCACCGCATGCGTCAATCCCTATTTTACCAGACAATGATGATGAAATAGAACGTTTAGATAGGCGTAATGAAAGAACAAATGATAAAAGGCAATCTCTAGGGCTTGGTTTTCTGGCAAAAATGCCAAGACCTGAAATGTCCAATCGTATTACAGAATGTATAAAGCTTGGTACAGAAAACAAGATTAATGTAAAAAATGCGTTCAGTCTTGAAATAATTGATTTCATGACATATATGATCAAAAAACAAGACGAAAACATGTCCAATTTGCAAGTAGCCACTGTGTCATTGGATGTCAGCACTAAAATCTATGGGTATCGTGTAGACAGTGTACATACAGAAATAATGAAACTTGCAGGTGGTTTAGATAAACAGGTGGATGAACCTGTAACAAATGATAACCAGGCAGATGATTCAACTATGCAAAAGCACCAAAAAGATAATACAGAAAAAGGGGGGAAGAAAAGAAAAAGAAGATGTAAGTATGAAATTTTTGGCACTCTTGAAAACTTAAAAGGAAGCGTTGAAATGTTGAAACCGACATTATGGTTGGTGGGGGATGATGATGCACAAAGTGCAGCTATGTTGAACCAAGTGGTGCTGCCAAACCATGCAAATTCTAGATATCGTCTTCACTTATACAACGACGTTATCGTCGATACTGTAGAAAGCAAAAGAAAAGTTAAGGATGGAGGAGTAAGCTGTCCACGATTAGATATCACTGAATCACATATATGTCCACCGTTAGTTGAGTTTGAATTTCTCAATTGGGTCAATGACGATGGAACAGAACATAAAGAAACTGAAGAAGAGAAAGAGGCTGAAAATAGATTTCAATTTGACTTGAATGCCAGTATTCCATCCGAAGAGGAAATGGTTCACTCGAGTATAAATCTTTACGATGCTGATTTGGAAGAAGGTAATGAAGAAAATATTGAGAGGCACATCCAAAAACCAGTAGAAAAGCTCGTAGATCTCTATAAAGTAATAACGAAGAATGGATTCGCAAATTCTTCAGAGTATTCCATTCTCCAAAAAAGTAATAACATTCACTGGGCCGGTCCAACACATTGGAAGGTAAGAAATACCAGTAGAGCTTTAGGGGGAAGTAACATTCTAGAAACGTGTCCTCAAGGACACGGTAGAAAAAAGAAGGAACTAGAGTTACGTTTCGATAAAGATGTTAAGAAAGCTCTAGCAGCAAAGTTTTCGTCGGCAATTTCTGGAAGAATACAGATCAAATGTGCCAAAGATATTTGGAACGAATTGAGAGTTACACTGCCTCGAGATGTTCATTACGGTATCGTAAACGCAACCAAATTGTACCTTCATGAGCTAATAGACCTAAGTTCGAAGAACAAGGATGACTTAGATGTTACTCACGTGTCTGACGGCATCGACATATATAACTATGATAATGAAAATGACACATCGAACTACTGTCCCAATGTTTCTGTCACGGATTATAGAGCAGATGAAGTTAATAACGAAGGCCACGAGACTGAAATTCATGAGAATTTTACTGGAAGTAATCTGGTCGCTGTTCCCAAATTAACAAATAAGGTAACCATCGCGTATAGCATTCGCGCTAAGAGAATTGATATGCGGAAATTAAAGAAATCTATCTGGAAATGCATGATTGCGTCTAATAAAACGGAAACCATAGATATTCAAAAGGAGATAGATCAAGAAACTGAGAATAGGATAAACGAAGAAAAACACTTTAGCGCGATTTATAAAAAATTGCCGAATATGTTATCACACAATGACGTAGAATCGTTAAGTTTCCCCATTTCTTTTGTATCTTTACTGCATTTAGCAAATGAAAAAACATTAAAACTACAGTCTCTTCCAGACATGTCCGACATCATCGTCGCAACAGACTGAATGCATTTAAAGTTCAACTACTTTAAAAAATTGTTAAATACACAATTGTAAGTTATAAAAATATATACATATTTGATATATATATATATGCGTACGATGAGTAAATATAAGATTGTAAAGATGTAGTAAAAATATATTTGATATACTTACATGCTGTTTGATTATTTATACCACTCGTTTTTTACGTTTCTTTTAATTGCACAATTACTTTTACAGACATTAAAGAAGGACAAATTGTGAAATAAGTTAAGGGAACAGATTTTTATGCACAAAAATATATTGAAGGTCTCGTTTATATAAAGCTATTCATTTGTTCACCAGTTATTTTTATTAGTTAGCATAATATTGGGTTAAATCAGTATTTGTCGTGTTACATAAATTCCGAAAATAATAAGGAAAAACGTCATCAATGACTCATTCTGCAAAACAAATGGTCAATCATGATTGTTCTTCTACGATCCATCAGAAGAGGTGGATGGAGACGTAACATTTCGAATATGCCGACCAACGATGGAAAGGACAAGAGTTCAGAAAGTAGCAAGGGTAGAAAGAAATCCGTAGAGAAGACTGAAGCTAATGCGTTCAATGGCTACGACTGTTTCCTCCCGGATCAAAAGGGCGACGTACAAGTTTGTATAATTGGGGGTGGTGAGGCACCTCTTTACACGGCTGCCCTTTTGAAACAATCCCGACTAATAAAACGCCTAAACTTGGTGGACACAACAAACACAATGGCTGGTGCAGTTTTAGACACAAGTCATATCGATACGTCCACCCGAATTAAGCACTACACAAGGAAACATGTAAGGGACGCCCTCAAGCAAGTATGTTCATTACTGTTTCCCTCTTACGTTTTATTAGACTATCAAAAAATTTCTTCATATATATTTCACATGTTGCGCAATCAATCTAAGTACTTTTACTTGCAGGTAAACATAATCGCTCTAATGGATGAATCGGAGTCAAAGGGGATGGATCTGAACCCGAAGATCCAATTCGAATCTGCGGCATCCTACGTATACGAGATGGCAGAACAAATGGTGACGGTGAGCTCTGACGCATTAGTCGCCGTTTTCGCTCAACCGGTCACGGCGATGTTGCCCATGGTCTCCGAGATCTACAAGCTCTGTGGATGGTGGGATCCAGACAGGATCATCGGTTCCACATCCTTCATACGCATGCGAATGGAAGCCACTACCGCGAGTCTCCTAGATCTGGATCCGGCATTCCTATCGATTCCAATGGTAGCTGGCGCAGATCCATACACCATTGTTCCTCTCCTGTCACGAAGCAGCCCCATCAATCGATTCAATCATGTACGAGGATACACTCATTAGAACGTGGGACGATCAGTAATGATAGATGAATCGTTAAAACAGGATTAACGGAATGTTTCTTATCTTGAGATAAGACTTGAGGCAAACTACCTTACGGATCAATCGATCAACCGATAAGTTTGATATCCGTTAGAAACACGGTGACACAGAAATATTTAAAAAATCGCTCACTCATCCTTTAAGCAGTACTATTTTACACAAGACCAGAACACGACAGTGGGTCATGGAATAATCTGCAGTCTGGCCTATAGAGTTTGAGACTATCATTTTCAGTCTTCGCTAAACTATAGAATCTCCATTATAGAAATAGGATGAAATCAAGTAGACGAGCGATTCTTTAAATATCACTATACTTTGATTTTCTATGAATATTTATGCGTCCCGCTACCTTTTAGCATGTAGAACCAGTTAACTTTCTAATTACATTTTTTCGACAGCTAAGTAAAAAGAACATGATGCAAACAGGTACAACAAGAAATGTTACTACAGTCGCTGCGTGGAGCGGATAAGGAAATAGCGAGCATCGATGGCAGGGGACCGATTTTGTCAGTCGCTGCGGCTGCTGCCAAGTTGATCCTTGCACTCGCCGGTGGACTAAGTGGATCACCTAATGTTTTCACCTCCGGTTACGTTCGATCGAACGTGTTACCGGTTTGTCGGTTTTTCACCACCGAATTACAATTAGGCCCGGGTGGAGTGCAAACGAATTTCGGACTACCGAAAATGTCGCCGGCGGAAGTAGTGTTGGTCGAGCAAGCGGTACCCATAATCAACGAGTTCGTTCACATGGCGATAAAAACTGTTTTCAGTTACAGCTACGTCAAGCAAAAAAGCACGTAGTATTGTTCCCTCTTGCAGAGACGATTGCACAACAACAGCATTAAATTCGTTAATGGGCGCAAGTTTTTTTGTGCGAAAGCGAGACACGCAAAACATTCAATGTGTCATAACAACTAAATTTATTGTTGACGATAATATTGGCATCATTGTTTCTTCCTAAACTGTTAATGACATTGATAATTTACGAGTATTTGTTACGTCTGCATAAATCTTGCTGAAAACGATCAATATGTATGTTATCGCCTTAATGTAAGCGATCATGACGTTTCAAAAAAAGAAAACGGACGAAAGAACATATACACTGTTACTTTTTCTATGTGGTCGGATCTAATTAGATAAGCCAGGCTTGACCGTTATTTGGATAAAATGCTTGAAAAATAATTATTCTTATTGCTTTAATTTGTACATTGTTGCATAAAGAGAATGAAAAATTGTCAAGCATAAAGTGACTAAATCAAAATATGTGGTCATTATAGAAGTATCGAGAAGAGGGGGATTATTTATATTTATTAAAAATAGTAGTGCCAATGTATCGATTTCTGTAGGTAAACGGGCGTAACGCGTCACTCCTATTTATAGTATTCTCACTAAAAATGTTACTTGAACAGCACCTCGGAGAAGACTATCGGTATCGCGAGACTCCGCAAAGTCTCTGCGATTTCAATGTCTACATTTCTTCCTTATCAATACGGGAAGCGTACGCCTTAACGAACAGAACGTTACCTGATACGAGGAAGAGTGGTTCGTGACTGTTCGTGACTCGGTTCGATTCGCAGTTTGAAACCGAGCGGCGTATGCAATTCCGATTAATTCTCGCGAAGTGAAACAGTCGGTGCGCGCGATCCGCTCGAGACTTGGTTGCGCTTCGGTGAAACGATAACTGGTAGTAAGGCACAATGACGGAAATTGTATATTTCAAACATTAATCTATTGTAGTTGCCAGTAGTAATAGAATCTGCATGTCTTAACTCAACTTTTTTCAATGTTACTGTAATTGGTGTCACGAAACTCGAGATACGCTAGCGGTCATAATAAATGTCCATCCTACATCCGTAAACGCTGTATGCTTGAGGTAGGTTGGGCAGCTATGATGACTATATTTTTTAAAAGAAAATATACCTTAACTTAAAAAAGTATCAATAAATACATAGGTTTATATTGCAATAAAAACATGAGATAGAAACATTTTTGTTAGAAATTTTCAGATGAAACTTGGAGAAATCCAGGAGAGATCTTCTTTCCTCACAGACGAAGATTAAAAAGGAGAATTTGTTTCCGTACAAATTTATTAATTCTGAAAATTTTTGACAAATGTATGCATCGTTCTGTCTTATGATTACAGATGTCCATTTCCGTTGTTGATCAGTTAGCAACGAGTCAACGAGTAAAAGTGACAAGCGAGAAATAAAGAGGTCTGCGACATCTGTTGCTTCGCCGATACGTGTGTGTTCGCGTTGTACGGACGTTCCGCGCGTCGATTGAAAACACGTACTGTTCGCGGCGTGATAGCGGATTTTGTGGCACTGTCGTTCAGGAATTGTTTATAGAGTATTGGGTCTATAAATATCGGGACAAAACGCAAAGGAATTCGAATTTGGGTCGCGCGACTGTTAGCTGTTACCACCAGATACCGCCCGGCTAAGTTATTTTAAAATTCGTAACGAATCTCTTGTTTTGACTTTGACAATCTCGAGGTATCAACCGTTTCACTAACGTTCGTCGGAACAATCTTTATCGCCTCATCGGGGGTCCTGTTGAATTGTCGCCACCATGGGAATCATATTATCAAGATTTCGTGTAAGTCTGTGTGTCAATATTTAGGAAAGTAATATTGACGATTCAAACTCGTTTTAAGGTTAACGTTCTACCATATCACGCGTTTTTACTGTGCATTTAGAAATCGCTCCGCAGAAATGGTTTATCGTCGAGCATCGAGAATGATAAGTACTCGATATTTTCTGTTTTCTGGAACTCAGGATCAAATCGTTGTAAAGATATAGATTTACGAGTGACAGGTATTTCGAGGTTAGGCGCGAAGATTAAGAAGAATTTAAACGAAGCTTAATGAGACGTAGCATATTTGGAGCTGTTTAAATGTACATTGTGCGCGCCAGTCATTATAACGTCACAGCTTGTCATTCAATTCGGTTTAATAAGATTCCAGGTCATGTACTTGATGATATATCAGAATTGAATAGTAATTTATGCAAAAATATTACCATATGATACAATATTACCATTCAATGACACACCATTCATCCTGTTTGAATTTTTTTAGTGTTGAACTAAAAATAGCTTGGAACGTTATACTGAATATTATACGTATAGTGGATCATTTTGCAAAATATTTTTTGTTTATCAAATTCACATAGATATTGTAACAAAAAATTATTGATAGAGCAAAATGGCTTGGCAGTGATCATCAGTGGAAGCTATGAATTAATATGCTATACATATAGTTATGCGCATACACATTAATTATTATTTCATAAATATCCTTGGATTCATAATGATAAATTTACTAGAATTTATATTTAAATTTGAATAATATCTAGAGTTATATAAATATGCACATAAATGCATACATTTATAGCTGTACGAACATGTTATCAGTTGTTATAACAAACAAACCGTTTGTATATTTCAGAAAAAGAAAACCACTATTGAAATTTTAGAAAGTCTGGACTCGGTAAGGAATTCTTGTTCCTTTCTTTTTTTTTTAATGCTTATGGCATGAAGTCTGTTAATAATTTAACTATTCTTTTTTGTAATAGCAAATTGAAGAGATTGAAAGATATGGACACACTACAGAACAAAGGCATAAAAGAATTGTTGGCACTCTCATTTTATACAGTGTGATTCTTTATATAATATCTGCATTAATTTTTTATTTCTGCTTCTTTCCTGCATCATTGTATGATCAAATATTTTATATGATTCCATTATTAATTTTTCCTATTCTGTAAGTATTTGATTTTTGTGTATCTAAAATGCTGATTTCATTTAAGGTTACTAATTAAATACATTAATTAAATGTTTGGCTATTGTAGAATATTGCTCACAAAAAAGATGGTTTCATGGTATTATAAACGTAAAATTTCTGAAAATCAAGAAAAATTAAGTACAATACAGTTAGAAAAAAAGAAAATCCTTGATGAAGTTACAGAGACTGAGACCTACAAAAAGGCTAAAGAGATTCTGTTGAAATTTGCTCCAGATCAATTAAAAATGACGCCTGTGAGTAGAACAGTGTCTACAATACAATAATTTGATTTTTTAAAGTTAAAATTATTTCTTTCTCATTTAAATTTTGGTTAAGTAATTTTGTTTTTCTTTATATTTCAGTTGTCTCCACAGGTTTGTATTTTAGGTTTTTTACTTTCTTTATGAGAACAGTAAAGAAACAATATTTTGAATGCAGTGAATGACAAAAAATGAAGATTAAAAGAAACTTTATTTTAGTCATCTTATAGGATACCACTCCCCACAGAAACACCACATCGGTCTATGTCACCACAAAATATAGCATCTCCTCCTAATAGTGGAGAACTGAGGAAGAGAGTACTGACATCTCAAAAACAATTATTAAACGCTCCAAGGGTTACACCTGGTAACACTGGCCTTGTCCCAGTTGGCATAGCTCCCATTCAGGCTACACCAATTGGTTTCCAGGGCAGTAGTAGACCAGTTATTCCAGTTATGGGTTATCGTTAGTATCTTGAAACTAAATATCTTAGGCTTTAAAATGCTAGAAAAACGATCAAAGATTTTATAAATATCTAAAACAGTAGTTTTTCATATAAATATATTATTAAGACAATTTATGACAAGAACTTATGAAAATATTTACATAATAGGAACGCCATTACCACGGCCGATATTACCACGCGAAAGAAGTTATTTGGAACGATTGGTTGACTATATAGTGGGTGATGGTCCATCGAATCGTTATGCATTAGTATGTCGGCAGTGCTATTCGCATAATGGGATGTCTTTAAAAGAAGAATTCGAATATTTTGGTAAAAATCTGTTATAAACAACAGGAAGACTTAAATATGTAAGTATAGCTTTGATATTAAATCTTTTAAATATACTTCTTCAATTATTGTAGGATTCAAGTGTTGTTACTGCAATACTTGGAATCCTGCAAGGAAGCAGAAATCTGCAGCACCGAGACTGGAGCTCGATGCTAGTACTATATCAACGCAAGACAGTACATCTAATATATCCGAACATGCATTATCATCCAATATAAGCGAGAAGCCAATACAAACTGAACTATCCAGTCCATCAGATACAGGTTTTAATACTTTTTTACACTGTAGATGACTGTATTATAAATTCATGTTATAAAAAATGAAATATAATTTTCAGATTCCGATATCGAGGTAGTTGAAGGACCAGAGGAGTCCGCAGATATCGAAGTAATCAAAGAAACAGCAGAATCTGAAGAAATCGAAGTAGTCAAAGGTTCAGTTGAATCTGAAGATATCGAAGTAGTCAAAGGACCAGTGGAATCTGAAACGACCGAATATACTGCTGAGGACCGTAAAAACGAATGCGGTCAGTTGTAGCTTATTTTTTTAATTTAATGTCTGTTACAATAAAAATATAATTGCAGATAAACCGGACGATAGTACGGAAAAAATGGACATCGATGAATCCGTTTCGTATTGAATATGTATATAGGTACATATATGTATACAGCGAAACTGTAAATACTAGATTGCTGATGTAGCTTTGGAAGAAGAGATAGTATATGCACTATCTACTATGTGTTGCTGGAAAGAAGATGAACAAAAGAAACTACGTTAGAGACACTTGAACAGATGTTCTGTTGCCTCTGACCAGTTTGTCATTTTTCCAACAACACACAGTATGTTGAATGTTCTCTGACTCAAAAGTCGAAAGTCATTCCAAATTGTTCATGTTTAACTCTTGTTACGATTTTGCGGAGCTACGAATTGAAGCAAAATGATCACGTACTTAGGAGATGTTGTTAAAACAATATCTTGTATCACTCCTTCAAAAGGCGTTTACTTCTGCTGTTGAAATTAAGGAGCTTCATGATATTGAGGACACTACCACCAGAACCGAAAAGTCTTAAATATCTCCTTCGCTCTTAATGATACAAGAGAATCTATAAGAATAACTCTAATAAATCGAAGTTTTTGTATGTAATCAAATAACTTTTTATTCTGCAATGTTCAAGGTCACTTCAAACTTGTAATACAATATGTATGAATGCATAATTGTATTTTGGTCTAATTATATTGTAAATACGTTTCCATATTATTAAGAACAAAGGAGATAGTTAGAGATCCAGGTGAGACGTTTGATGTATTGACAAATTTTAGAAGATTATTTATTCTTGTAAAGGTCTTAAATTACCTGAAGCATTATCAAAATGCCTACGTTGGAAATTATGGTCAATAACCAATTAATTGCAAGACTGTCCATCTTGTGACTAGTGAACATTAGTATTTATAGTAGATGAAATTGTTTTCTTTCTCTTCATTTAGAAAGTCCCAATAAAATTGATTTTCCTTTGTATTTTTATAATTTTTAATGTTATATCAGTTCTGTCATTTATATTGTATGTTTAGTTTTCCATTTGAAGAACCATCCCTGAAATACGAAAGTAGTGCTCGAATATGATTTTTGTAGATTAGTTACATTTTTAATATTATATACATTGTAATAGGAGATATAGCTTTTTATATCTGTGTCTAAAAGACTAATCTTAATTTCAATTAGAACAGTCTTCTATCGAATTCCTTGTAGCATAAGTATTATTGTGATAATAACACGGCTTTGTGTCCCTATAATATTTGCTGAAAAACGAATACAAGTTTATTTACGTGCCAGAGAAATGTTAATGTTCGATAACATTCAAGAAGTTCACTTAAAGAGATTTCACTATTCTATCTTATTTTTAGTTATTATTGACTGCTTTCGTTTCAAACTTTAGCTTAAAGCATAGTATTTGATGTAAAAAAAGTATGTGATTAAGAAGTTTTTATTTACACGGTGATCAAAGATGTTTGAATAACTGTTGAAGGAAATATACTTTGTAATAAATTTACATAACATTGGTGTTCGTCTTCAATATTATGCAACACTAATCACGACCGAAATCAAGTTCTGTTGTTTCTAAAATTGAAGAATGATATCTTAAGTGCTGTTCATTTAAAGAGAAAGGCTCAAGCATGACGTCATATAGGATTTTAACCGCCGTTGTTTTCAAACGGAGGTCGATTTCATCAAGTCATGCCGCATTTCCTCGTAATTTCGCGCGGTTGATTGTGGATGCTGATTTAATAAATCGTTCGGACCGCACGTTGCGTTCTTAAAAGTGCTAAACCGTGCCTGTTTGAGCACACACGTGAATCGGTCTCAGTTTACATAGTAAAAATATTGCTCGGTCGTCGACGGACTATCGTTCGAGGTAAATCTAATGATTTTTTCGGCATCATTCTTTGATGATAGTAAAAGAGCGCGAATATCGGGAGACAAGTAATCAAAGTAACTTTCTACGTAAATCATAACGTGTGATATGACTTATTGTCAACAATTAGCGTGCGAGATGTTTGTGCCTCGACGATCTTTGTTCGCGAAATTCGCCGTGCATGATAACACCATATTAAATTGTTGTATGAGCTTTTAGAAACTCGTGTCGAGTTCGCTGTGTTTATTGAAATATGTTAGAACATCCCACGATAGCTATTTATAAGAAACAAAGAAAACTGTCGGTTTAAACAGTACAAGTATCTTTTGTCGAGTTACGCTGGGCGCCATAACAACGTCCATTTGTCTGTGACACTCATTGTTCGATAAATGTTTACTACTTTCTTGCATCTTCGTTGCGCCCACGAATAATTTTCTTTTTTATCATTGAATTTAGTTGTCTTTTCCACCCATATGTATTATCTTCTATCTTTACGAATAATTCTAAAGCATCCGCTGCCAAGTTAGATAGGGTGGATTTTGTCAGTTCGGTATAAAACACGTGCAATCGGATCCCATAGAATGACTATGGGTTTCATGTATAACCCTTGTAGATCGTAAAATGTTACACGAATAAAAATTAATCGTCGATGAAGAACATACCATTTAGATCCGCATAAATTGTTAATAATTTAGAGTGATTATATCTTATAATTCAATCACTGTTTATTGAATAACATTTGTATGTTGTCCATGCGTAATGTTTTCTAATTGTTCACTGCAGATAAATAAACATGCCAGAACTAACTGAACTTGACAAAGCCATGAGCTCCGAGCCTACTAAGGTCGAAGCAGCTGCAGCAGGTTCTGGAACAGATTCAGATTCGGATGATACTGTCCCAGAATTAGACGATGCACGTGCAGGGGGTACCGTTGGTTTCCCAGGGACAACCGTTACTGGTCTCCCTCTTGACATGGTTTCTAAAGCCAAACAGAGTCGTGGAGAGAAAAAGGCCAGGAAGTTGATGAGCAAACTAGGATTAAAACCTGTAAATAAATACCTACTACTTTTGTTGTATTTGATAGAAAAAATATGTTCATTATTCTTTTTCCTTCTTATAGGTGCAAGGAGTTAACAGAGTAACTATTCGTAAATCAAAGAATATTTTGTTTGTAATCAATAAACCAGACGTCCTGAAGAACCCTGCCTCAGATACATACATTGTATTTGGAGAAGCCAAGGTAATACTGAAATACTTGCTCAAACTTTAATTTAGGGGCTTTATTAGAAATGATGATCTTATAAAGTTTCGCATGTTAACTGAAAACTTTATTGGAGATAACCCTTGGCAGACTGAAATTTACTGATTTTTACTGATTTGTATTATTTGTCTATTATTTGTATTAAATGCACGAAATTTTCCTTCAGATTGAAGATCTGAGTCAACAAGCTCAAGTAGCAGCTGCTGAGAAATTCAAGGAACCTCCTGTTATTCCAGCAACTGAAGCTGGAGGCAGTACTACTGTAAGACAATTGATTTTTTATAATAACGATTTTCGTAATGTACTGTGATCGTTTCTCTTAACGTTCTTTTCCTATAGGTTGTTGCACCTATACAAGAGGAGTCTGAGGAAGAGGTAGATGAGACAGGAGTCGAAGAAAAAGACATTGACTTGGTTATTTGCCAAGCCAATGTATCACGAGGGAAAGCTATTAAAGCTCTCAAAAATAATAATAACGACATTGTTAATGCTATTATGGTAAGTATTACGAGATCATTTATATTCTACTGTTTTTTTTTTTATATAAAACACAATCCCTCCGCCCCTCCAAGTGGTTTCATATTGTCTATCTGAAGTGAAACATTGCCATAAATCGTGAAAGCCTTTATACAACAAAGATTTATCTTTGTATTTCTCAGAGTCTTAATTCGGTAATTTGTACGTGTTTCAGGAATTAACAATGTGATGAAACTGCTTAGCAGTAGGGTGCGCTGCTACGTGTATCGTAGTCCGCATTGTGAAGTCATCTTATTTTATCATCTGCGCCATCAGGAAAAACATCCTTTTTTTTGTCTCATTACATTGAAAGGATAAGCTCGAACACTACGAGACTGGAGCTTGCACGGAGACCGTAACACATGTCTCAAAAAAATCCACATGTATATACATAATTCATATGAAAAAAATAAATATACTAAGGACACTATCCGGCTATCTTTTTTTCAATCAAATTTTCTCGACACTAGCGATATTCCATGTACAAGATATATATGTAGTGTAAAAAGGAAACTACATTTGTAGCTTAAAACATTTTTTGAGAATGCCGCTATTATATCTAGTCGCAATGGAGAAGTACGTTTTATTTAGCATAAATAATTTGAATGCGTGAATTATATTTCTGTGGTCTATATTTCAATCGAGAGATTCAGTTAGAATTTGTTCGATCATATAAGTGCATGCAAACAAGTGGCGATAAGGACGCCTCTTACGGCGAAATAAAGCTTTTTACTGCTTCCGTACAACGTCAAGTAGTATAACGGCAGAACGCTCAAGCTGTTAGCCTAAATCGACTGTCGGTAATATGGCTAACAGTTTGTGCGTTTTGCCGCTACACCACTTCGCGATGTACGAACGCTGAACAGAGTTTCCAGATATCGTCACAAGAGGCGCCAGTATTTGGCTAACAGTTTCAGTATTTTGCCACTACCCTAATTGGCGCTGTACGGTGGTCGAAAAAGCTTCGCGATTTCGCCGTAAGAGGCGCCAGTATCGCCACTTGTTCGCATGCACGTTTACGATCGAACAAATTCAAATTGAATCTCCTGAAATTAAACTTAATTTCGAACTCATAAATTCTTGATTCTTCGACATTAAGCTGGGAAATAAATACCACGGAAATATAATTCACGCATCCATGTTTTATTTCTATATATATCTAATGCTCGTCGTCATAACTTTACAATTAATTTTCGTCAAAGCAGTGTTGTTAGCGCGAGAGATCCTTCGTTTCTATTTAGGATACGCAACGGGAGATTGCGTCGCTCGGGAACGCACGCAGATCCACAGTCAAAAATATATTTCACAGTTGGTTTCGAACGTGGTTATTTTATTTTGTATGTACAGTTTAGGCGAGCGCGTGTCGGAACCGTAGCAGCAACCGATGTCGCAACTTCTGTCACGAAGGGAACGCGTTCTCTTTGGTCGAAACGGAAATTGTTCGCAGACTCGAACAACTTTTCGGCATGGCCGAAAGATCTTTGCGGATCTTCGAATGGGGCGGAAAATGTTCCAACGACCTCCATCTTCGACGCCTCTCTTCCCGAATGGGGCGAGCTATTGCGCAGGATTACTGATCGAAACCAGTTCTGCTTCTCGGCAGACTCCTCCCAAATCGTTTACGGATGCGCTCGCCTCTTTATTGGTCAGCAATGGCTCTACCGATCATTACCGTCGTCGTTCAGACCCGGTAGCAATTGCTTCGAAACAGACAGCTTCTACCGATAACACTTCCGGACGTAAGCCGTATCCTTTCAGGAATTACTTTGTCGATCACTGACAGAATTAACTTAGTCTGTTCTAGCACGTAACTCAACAATGTTCCAATTCACACATGATCTTCCCTGGATCGCTGTAGCTCGTTAAGCTGCCGGGAACATGGTCTGTCGATGATCGAAGAGCGACGAGGGCTCGGGGGTGAAGACATCGAGTCAGGCGTACGCATGCACCCGGCCAAAAACGTTGTCGCTCTGACGATTCGCATCTTCAGGGTGGTTTCGATCGGATTCGTCGTCCGTCGGTCACATCGAGTGTTGGGGCGGCGGCAACATGAGTTCGTAGCCGGTCGGCATGCCCTGCTGATGATGATGGTGATGATGATGGTGGGAAGTCGACATCATCTGATGATGCGACTGCTGGTAGTACTGATGGTGCATGCTCGAGTGACTCGAGTAGTAGACCGAAGTCTGTTCGACGTCTTTGCCTGGAACAACGTAGCTCGTTAAAGACCCCAGGCCTTTGCAGGTCCAGTTACAAACTGAACTTAACACTAGATTTACCAGACCAAATGACTGGTGTCCGATTTTTTTCAGTTTCTGATATTATAAAAATATTACTCTGATATTAAAAATATTATCTCCAGATGGAGATGACCCATAATTTCTCTTGTCTTTATCGCCGATTCAATATTTTGTATAGAAAGGAAGAAAGACTCACCGGTGTCGTAGACGCCACGGCCATAGCAGAGCGCCTTGACGTCGTTCATGGGGCTGAGACCGCCGTTGTGGGGGTGGGTCGTGTGTACCGAGGATGGGGTAACAGGCGTCGCGTATCCATGATGATGCGGTCCCATCGGGCTCATACCCATCGGGCTGCACGGATTCATGCCAACCGGTGACATGCCCATCGTCGACAACGGCGACATCGCCAGGTTCGGACTGTCCGAATTGATGCTCTGCAGCGACTGTATGCTTCCGCCGTTACTCGCAGCGCTGCCGATCGCGTTGTTCGTGCTGCTCTGACAGTTTAGCGGCAGCATTTCCCTGTAACGCCGAAAATTTCATTGTTTCGACGACCGACAATAAATTGAAGGATCGATGAATTTCTACCGAAATTCTGTCGATACGACCATTCTCTGAGCTCGGTTATCCAAAGGTACCCTCGAGGTACCTTTCGAGGATGCGAGGACGCGCAATCGGTCTAATTCGAGGACGTCACGTCACAATGGCAGGTGAAGATGCAGGAGAGTGGGCAAGCGGAATCTGAGCGTTGCGTTTCACAGGGCCGACCGTCGAAACTGCACGAACGACGAGTGGCATTCGACGTTACAGGGGACACACATGGTTGCCCGGGACACGGAAATCGGCGGATGATAATTGCGACGAGCGTGTCGCGCGTTCGAGGGTGCAAACGAGCATAACTTTCCGGCCAAGCGAGGAGCGCGGTTTCGAGAAAAATTGCCCGAAAACCGGTCGTAAATCTCGGCCCTCTTTGACCTCTCCTGGAAAAGTCGGCGAAACGGTCCCGAGCGGTAAACATGTGCGTAGTTCCCCATTGTCTTACCAGCCCTAGAAAAAAACCTATGACCCTTGGCCTAGGAGCGACCGACCAATTATCGGGTCGCGCGCTCGCCCGCTCGCGCGGTCGCCTCCGTCTTTCTTCCAGGAATTTTCCTGTCGTCTGAGGAACGAAAAAGGTCCCAACGAGTGAGGCCACTTTATTCACACATTGTTCCGACCCCGAAGGAAACAAACGGCTTGGTCGTTTGCACGCGCGCCTGTTTCTATGTTCTTCTCTCCCTCTCCCTCTCTTTTTCTCTTTTCTCCCTCTTTCGTTTTTTCTTTTCTGCTCTTAGCCCCCTCGCTGCGGCTATATCTTTACGCACACGCATACGTGCATACATGGTGGCCATGTGCAACCAGCTCCGCCCCTGACCGTGTCTCGTTCACGCTACTTCTACCGAACCTTTTCTCCGACCTTCTTTCGTAAGCATGGGACGCCCGGTTTTATGGTCGCGCCTCAAGGTCTAGATTCCAGCGACGGGGCACCCGCGGTTTTGTCGTCTTGTCGCGACATGAATCGCGACCGATTGTCGGGTTTGTTTGGCAGCCAACGATCCATTGTCAGGCCACAACGATCAGAAAATTTGATGAAGTCAAAGCGCAGATATTCTCTCAAATTATCCCCCAGCTTGTAAACGAAAACGGCAAAAGTATTGTACTGAGAACCCTTTGCTCTCGAGGCTATTTCAACTCTAAAATGAAGGCATTTGTTTCCATTTACAGTATATTCATACGGAATGATCGTTTTTATTGGATGCATTGGAATTGGACCTGATGGCTTATAGAGGACTGCTATTTTTTTTTTAAATTTCTCGAATACGAACTTGAATAATTTAATTCTTTTAAAAAATTGTATAGCAATTTTTAGTGCTACCTCAGAGATGCTGATGGGGTGCAAAGGGTTCATGACTTCAATCATTTTCGAAGAATGGTTTTCACTATAGTACATTTGACAAAGCATATATTTCGATATATCATTTTCTTAAATGATTTCAATAGTTAGAAATTGACATATTTTTAAATCTTCTTTACCCTTTCACTGTTGAAAATCTTACGCAGTTATTTCTGTCATAAATGCATAATGATGTGTAGTCTAGTAATAACGGTGTAGGACTTCCACCTTTGAGGACGGTTGTCGCCGTAACAAAAGTATCGAGCTCGCGCGCCGGGCATCACAAGAAGAACAAATCACTCGAATCTTGTCAGTCGAGGGTCAAGAAGACCCGTAGATTCGCGAACCGATCGGACGGTCTCTGTTGCGTAGGAAAGGGAGTGTGAAAGAAAAATTACGAAGGCACAGAGCAAAAGAAAACTAGAGAGGAAGAAGCGGGATAGAGGGAGGGAGGGAGAGCACCTCGAGATAAATCGCGAGTACGGCGGAGAGGGCCGGTCGTGGCCTTTATGTAGTAAACTATTGGTAGTGCGAACAGCTCAATGGTGAAACGGGAGACGTAACCGAAGCTGCGTCATAAAACGGTAATGGGGCGTCGCGTTTCCTTTTCCTAGAGCCTTTGCAGAGGGTGGACGTTAAGGGCGGGCGGGAGGGCCCAGGGAGAAAGTTAGGATGTAGGTACATACGTGCGTTGGGTTCGTTCGCCTCCGAAAAGGAACATTCTCGTAGCCATTCTTTCCAGAAACGAATATCCAAGAAATTTCGATGCGTTTCCAGGCGATTCTGAAAGATTCTCTTAAACCACCCTTCGCAAAATTTTATCCGCGATTAGAGAAACGGCAGGACGCTGCCATAACACATTACGGCCCGGATGACTAAAAATAGTAATTTTTTAAATTGAGAGATCTTAAGTCGGTTCATTACGTTTTTCCTCTTTCAATCATTTTAATCAGTTGCATGTAATATCAAAATGTTCTCTAATTCCTTTAATTTCTTTACGGTCTTGTATTTGATCTCGTTGTTTCTGTCAAAAGTGCATAGAATCCGCAGTCCAGACATTAGACTTCACTCGCGTCCGAAACATGCTAGTCAAATTGCCCGAATATATTACAATGAAAATGAATCTTCGAAATTGGTCAAAAATTAGTGTCACCTGTACTCGACCGACGCGGCGCTCAACGTATCAAGTATCCAGAATCACAATAATTAAGACGCTTCTATTAGGATCGCGTGGATTCCGACACCTCATCCTGTCATCCGAAAATCAACGAGTAAACCGAGGTCACTCTTCCACGACAAGTTCGAAAAAGAGTGGTAAGCTACTCCCGCGTGCCAGCTGGAATGTCGGATAACGATTGAAAACAGAAATCGGGGTGCATCATCTATCCGATTAGGGGTTAAAGACTCGATGTGTTTTCGCCGGTCCGTCGCGTCAGCGGACGAGGTCCACGGTGGTCCGTGACCGAGGCTCGTCGTAGCCATAACAACGCTTCGTTCTTTCTCTTCTCCGGTCTTTCTTGCCGAACCAATTCGCTCCACCCACAGCCACACTACGAAGAAGATTTGCGAATACGCTTGCACGCGCCGGTGGTTGCGCGAAGAGTTGCGACCACCAAGCAGGCGTATCAGATGAATCCACTGTCGAAGCAACGAGATAATTTCCTACGCGACCCGTAGGCTCTGATTTAACCCTCGCAGTACCGGCGGTTGGACCGTCGCGCGAAGCCCCACGACCGGGTCCAGACGGACTCACGACCTTAAGTATACGAACATTCTGAACTAAAATTTTGTTGTTATTATTATCAATATTACTATTATTACTATCACCTTACCGTACTTTTTCTTACGTAATAATTACATTTACTGCATTCGTTTCTGTATTTGTCGTCGTAGTTCTACCATAAACAAACGGTAGATGTGTAAAACGGTCAAGGCAGGCCTCTAGCTCTGGGTTCGAGAAAAACCCGGACATTGCATGGCGAGGGTTAAAAAGGATGCAAAAACTCGAGTCGGCAGACTCGAAGACGCACACGCGGAGAAAGCGAATTCTGCGGCAATCTTCGGGATTCCCGAGCGATGCAGGACTGTAAGGGTACGAAGCGACCCGGGCGATGCACTCGGTGCATGGAGGGCACGTGTGCCGACAGGGGGTCCTCGTCTCGAGTTTTCCACCGAGCAACAAGTGTTTCGACATGTGTACCGGACCCGTGCGTCCTTTCTCGCCGGTCACAGCGGGCACAGTCGGCCACTTCGGAGGCGGTAAATCATTCTCTACAAGCCCGTGCGACGATCGTCCTTGCGGCGAAGCGAAACGGGGGCCACGAAAATCAGTGGACCCTCGAGGGCCGCCCCGGGGCCCGACTCGAACGAATCGAATTTCGCCGTGCAGGGTAGCGAGAACGTCCGATCGGGTTTTCCAGCGGCTGTGTTTCCTCTCCCGTCGTTCTTTACCCGGAACGATTACCGAACCGACGAGATGAGACGAGGCGCGACGAGAAGCGACGAGAAGCGACGAGGCGAGACGAGACGAGACGAGACGAGAAGCGACGCAACGAACAGCTTATCGAATTCCTGACGCCCCTCTCGGCCCCCCTCGCGATAATCGCGCAAGGTGTGCGTAAGGCTAGAACTCATCGCGCGTTCGTGATTAGACCACCGATATTTGTAAACCGTTTGATACCGCGCGGTTGTTTAGTCATTCGTTTATCGCGCTTTTCGAGTCGCCAAGGGGACGAAAGTGGCCCTTAACATTATTCTTTGACTGGTTATCGAAACGAATTTCACGTGCCCGTTTCTCTCCCGCTTCTTTCTTTAACCTGTGCATTTAACCTTTACGAGCGCGGTAAATACAATTTGTTATTTTAATTTGTCGATGCACCTGAAGAGATTTGTAAAATTGGAACGCATTTTTGGTCGATTTTTCTTTTACTACGTCAACACGTACAGCGGGTAAATGAGCCAAAAATCTATTCGACTTTTACAAATTTCTTCAGATGAGTTAACAAACTATATTTGTTATCTTATACATGCCCGTCAATTGATCATACAAGTTGCAACAAAAAAATACTTCCTATAAACGAGTGATAAAATCGTGTAAAATAGTGATATAAAATCGTCATCGATCATATATAAATAATAATGTTTAAAATGTCAAACTTCTTGAAACATATCGTAAACAATACTAATAAAAATTTAAAAAAGAATTTATTTCCATAAATTATATATGAATACTTATGTGAACGAATACTTATGAACTCGCGTGTAAAGTCGAGAGTTCAAGAGGTCAATGATCAATATTCAAATATGCAGCGCTGAAGTGCGCAGCTTCTGCCTTCGGAGGCAATCGTAAGAAGTTGGACCACAGTTTCATCTGTACCGCAAGTGTGCTAAGTTTGGCGCTGAAAACCTCTCGGAAGCTGTCAGAGTGTCTCGAGGGTGCGCGAAAGAATGTTGCAATACGGAAATTAGAAATAAGTACTAATCGCGTCACGTAACGCTAATGTATTGCCACGTTGCATCGTCTGTCTATAAGCGTTGTCATTACTCATTCTTCTGCCGGCAATTAAAGCGAGCACATCCGCCTTCATTATTGTAAAATTACTTTCGTATGTAAAGGATTGTGATTAAATGTGAGAGACTGTTAATTATTTGGTCGGCTCATAAATAATTTCCGATGCAGTTAACTAGAATCTATTGTTCGTATCTAGCCGCTATAAGTTACCGGAATAAACGAGTTTTTGCTTTCACTAAATAGATAAGGGTAAAGGGTAAATGGATAAATAAACTAAACTAAAAAGAAGCAAAACAAATAAATAAATAGAAAAGGGAACAAAATAAGTGTCCGATAAAAGAATGGAAGCTATTTATGACTCGACCTAATATCTCACAAATCCAACAAAGAAGGAATGCAATAATCGACTCACGTTCTCGTCTGCGGGGTCCGGTCCCTCTGCCGCCGATTCTTGAACCAATTCGACACCTGGGTCATCGTCAGGCCGATCTTGTCCGCGAGATTCTTCTTCTCGTTCTTGTTTGGGTACCTGTTGCTCAAGTAGAATTGCTTCAGCGCCTGCCTCGAGCGTTCCTTGAAGCAGTACACGACCTCCTCGCCGTCCCAGATCGTCTTCGGCAACGGATACTTCTTCCTCAACCGGTACTTGTCCACGGCGCCCAGCGGCCGTCCGCGGATTTTCTCTGCCTCGCGATAGTGCGAGTTGAACCACATCTTCTGGAGCTCTTCATGCCGGCGAGGCGAGAAGCGATTGCTCTCGAGGATCGAGTAGAGCTCGTGGCAGGCGCCTCGGTGGAAGGCCACCGCCGCCCTCGCCACCAGCACGCTCTCGCCACCCCGTAACAGCTCGCCCGGTGGCAGCGACCAGAGAAACCTGATCGAAATCACTCCTATCAATTTTCTGCGCTCCCAACTTTCGCTAAATCAGATCCTTTCGTGTCGATGATCGTTTGCTTTGGGTCCTCCTTGGCTTGCAACCTCTTTTTTTTTCAGAACTTAGCCGCACGATCTTTCGGTCGAGGCGCTCGAAACGAAAGGGACCCGAGTGGCATTTCGAAATAGTTAGATTAATGTTCTTAGTAATCATTAGAATGCGGATCTTCATGCAAAGTAAACAGTTTCGTCGCCTCTCGTGTCGAACAGAAATTAGACAAAAATTTATCTTTTCTCCCCTGTTCTGTGTTTAGTTTAACCATTTCTATCATAAATTCCATAGAATCTAGTGAATAAAATAAATGAAATAAACAGAATATGAAATATATGAAATAAAAACGCATTAGTTTCTTTAATAATTTTGATAAATTGGTAATGATGCAACAATATTATTAAATTCTTCTTGGTCTCCATGATTTGATACGCCGCTTGCTGAATTTCTGCCATAAATTCATAGATTCCGCGGTTTAGTAATCACGTTAATCCAAAGTTATGCGAAAGTATCGTTGAAAGACTGTGAAAGTTGATCGTTCATTCCAACGCATGCGATTTTTCGAACATTGCGCGAATACTGGATGTTTTCGTTCTCAAGCTCGACATTCTATGTAAAATTGGAAACTATGCAGATTGGAGTGATGAATGCGAGTGACCTACGCGAACCAACGCGGGTGACATACGCGAACCAACGCGAGTGACTGTAATCCGAAAACAAAACGTGTTCTAATTCGTATCGCGTTCCGTGTTTATTTACGCTAGCCAATACACAGTAGCGATCAAAAATATTTGACTGCAGTTGGTCGATGAAAAATAATCTTGGCATAAATAAGATTAGAGTGAACACTCAAGCATCGATATAGCTAACGTCGACGCGTTTCATTAAAAAGAAATACGATTTTAAATAAGCAGTAACTTCTAAACATTAACGGACGCTTGCACTCTTGTACCTATTCCCGACGGTAATGCGGTTCAAGGGGAAACAACGAGTAACAATAAACAGCCTATATTGTTTTCAATTTTCTCAGTTCGTGAATCGATGGGAGTCGAGATGCGTTTATTTAATCGACGAACGTAACTGGAAAAATGTTTCGGAGTTATTGAAGCTGAGAGCTAGATAATGTGATACGTGTTTGTCCAATTATTAGCTTCCAATTCAAAGTAAATACATTGGAAATGGTTGCAAATATTGCGACAGCTTTTATCGTAAACCCGGGTTCGTGCCATATTAAATTAAAACTGAAAGAGTGTTCGCTTTCGTGATAGAAGTTAGAGGTAGAAATCTTTCGACTATTCGGGAATCATCGGTGGTACTCGGTTCTCGGAACGTACTTGTATAAAAAGATTCAGCAAACTGCAGCACTATGAGCGATGCGAAGCTCCGTTTCGCTTACGACTTGCATCACCGATTAAACATCGCCGCCAAAAGAACAGATCTAAAGATTGAATTCACGTTGGATCCATACAGATAGGCGCATACAGATTTTCTACAGATTTTCTAGAAACTACCACCATGTCCGCGAAACAATGTCAGAGTAATGCACAGACTGCGGATTTCTATGCAAAATGAAAACTGTCTGCGTTAATTGCAAGATGCAGGAGCTACGGAAACATTTATCTCTTTTCTTAGTGATCTCAACGACTTACAAATAATACACTAACGTGTTCCAAATTCTCTAAATGTTTTTACCGTTGCGAAAACGATCTACTCATTTTGGTCCTAAGCGCATAAAATCCGCAATCTAGCAACGAATCAGCTTACCTCGTGAGCTTTTCAATGTCCTTGCTCTGGGACAGGGCTTCGCACATGCAAGAAATCTGCTCGGGCGTGAAGTTGCTTGTGGAGGTGCCCAGGGATAGTCCTCCGATGTTCCCGACGTTTCCGTTGGCGTTGTTGCAACTAGACAACTCCTGCGGATACTGGGGACTCCCGTTGGACGCGGACGTCAAATTCTGCGGATGGGAGTGATGCGCCAAGGACAGTCCCTGCATCGACGAGCTATTATTGTACTGATCGGCGGACGGGTTCCGATGGACGGCGCCCATCTGGCTGTTGCAGTCGCTGTTCGGCGATGACAGTTGATCCAAACTGTCAGACATTCTCTGCGGATTCCTCATGACACTCAGTCCAGACGCATTTTTCGTGGGCCGGGATCGAATCCGCGGCCCTCCCCCGAGGACCGTCCGACGGTGGAGCCCGCGGCCGCGTCAAACGTTGCCGACGGCGTCCAGCTATCGATCGGCCCGCGGAAACGATTCGATCGCGAGTCCGAGCCGGTGCGTGTCTACGACTCGGCCGGATGAGCGGCTCGCGACCAAAGTAAGCATCCGCTGCTCGAACGATCGGCGCCACCCGACGGTTGTTTGATCGGCCGTGTTTCATTCATGTCCCCTCGCGCGACTTTCCATTCATGAATCCTTATCGCGCCGCATGAGAACCGGCCGCTGTCTCGGCACTGTCCTTCGGATCAGCCTCCTCCTCGGGAACTCTGTTACTCCCTCGTTCCTCGCGAAAACAGACACAGTCTCACAGAACAAACACAGACACACCGGCGGCGCACACTGCAAGGTCCACGGAAATCCAAGGTTCGAGTATCCAAGATCGTTTCTCACAGTTTCTTTTACAACACCGACGATTTTTCTCTAGACGCTTGCGAACCGATTCGACGTTGTTTGTTTGATAATTGCGGACGATGATAAAGGTAACGCGGTCGTGATAGCACTGCGACACCTCTCCCGCTACCGATCGCTTGGCGCCGATGTCGATGCCGATGCAGATGCGAGAGTCGCTGCCGTTTCGTTGGTAGCGAGGTCGGCGATGGTGGCAGCGTTCTCTCTTCCTCTTCTCTTCGCCCTGTTTTTTTCGTGGCGAGGAGAGGAGCAGGGAGAGGAGTGGAACGGTCGACGCTCCGATTGGGTGGTCGGCTGCGCGCGAGCCTCTCCCATTGGTCGGTCCCGGGGGCGGCGCAAACTTCTACCCCCAGCGAAAGCCACCCCATTCGGCGCCCCCGGGCTCCACTCCACGGTGGATCCTCACCTGCCGGCGCGACGCCACGTAACGTGTCGCAACGCGACGAGTTCGATAGACGATTGTACCCCCTACTATATGGGATTTGTTGTCTCTCGATTATCATCCAGGAATATCAGCGTCGATCCTGGACGATCCTGGACGATCCTGGCCGATTCTGCTCGATCCTGGTCGATCCTGGTCGAGCACTAATCGATCGAGAGCGGATACTTCGCCGCGGTCAGGGTAGTTTGCCGAAAAGGTCTCTTTTATCCGAAGGCCTCCTGACAGATTCATTGTATTTGCCTAGATTCCTTGGTCAATGAAAATTACGCTGATTTTTTTATAATTTTGGGATCGAGCCGAGTGAATATCGTCCGTCTGTTATCACTATACTGCGGATTTCTATTCAAAATAAGAATTGCGTGAATTACGAAATATAGAAGCAAGTTCGTTCTTTCTTTAATCATTTAGACGGATTGAAAATAATACATTGACATTCGAAAATTCTTTTAATATTTTTACTATTTTAAATCGTATCTACTCAATTTTGCCATAGATTGCGTAAAATCCATCCGCTAGTTATCATACTACCTGCGGATCAACAGATCGAGCTTTACATATACGCCTAGCGAGAGAAATCAGTGAAGTTTGAAGAAATCCACTTTTTAAAAAATATTTAATATATTCTAAACTAACGATAAGAACAAGTGTGTAAAGAGAATGTTCAGGATTTCAAAGGGATTTCTTTCAAATATGTAACACAATAAACGTAAATTTTTAGAAAGTTATTAATACCCGACGATAGTGTGCCATAGTCCTGATATAACAGACTTCACCCCAATCGAATCCCTTTCGTTGATGCTTTCTTACTCATTTTCTAGATTCTTTTTAATATTTTCCGTGCCAGAACTCTAGCTAATTATTGAACCTAGAAGACAAGGTCGACCCTGGTTGAGCTCCGAAGCTGAAACGATACATTTTCCGCGATTGAAATCGTTGGATCTGTAACGTCGAGGGTTTCGCGAGTTTTTTCGTCGCCGCTGGGTCTACCGGCTCCGATTTCCCTGAAACTAGCACAATCGCGCATAATCGTGCAGATGCGTGTGGTCTGACGAATCCAGGATGCTAGCTCGCCGACGCTCGAGAATATAGGAGGCGGTGAACACGTACACCGGAAACGAAACGCGTCAACGTTACCGTACACCGTGTTGTGATTCTAAGCTGTGCTATCACGCCTCGCGTTCGACTAATTTCATAACAACCGGCAACAATTCCCCGCTTTGTTCATCGTTCCTTATCTCGAGGTTTATTCGCGTTGATTCTTTCTCCTTTCGTCGGGAGCGGGAACCGATTCTTCGAACACCGAAACAAGCGGCCGAGCAATTGCCAGCAGCAATCGGCGCCTTATCGGCAATCGAAAACAAAATTCGTGTAAATCACGATCGAAACGGGCTACCGCAAGCGGGTGTTTACAACTTCTTGGTGAATCATCGCGCGTGAAAGCTGGATCACGAATATTCCCAGGGTGGTTTAATCCGTCGGCAGGAAGTCGGAGCTGGCCGACGATTGAAAATAGCGTGGACCACCGGCGTTACGTAGATCAATCGGTGCCGATGTCCTGGCAGAGGAACGAAGTTGTCTTTCGGCTGCCACGGAAATCTCCGTGTTTGCCACGCCTTGCCAATCCTTTAACCCAGCTCCGCCTTTTCGGACTAATTGCCTTCCGTATGTCGCTCGATGCTGTCCCGCTGTGACGAGACTCGTCACGCGTCTTGCCGATACTCGACACCGACGAATTTTCCGTAAGGAATGCGCCCGAACTGAATCTGCTGGGGGAAAAATCTTAATTTCCCATTGAGAAACCCGCGGCGAGCCGGCCGTCCAAAAATTCTTCACTCTTTCAGAGCACGCTTGGGTTGCTGATATTTCCCTTCTATTCTGCATCGAAGCCTGCGATAAGACACTCGGTCTGCTAGTTGGCGACGCTAAAGAGCTATCATCAAATGCTTCAACTACCCCTGCATCGGCTCGGGTTCGTGGAAGAACAATTACGCCACGATTTATCGACGTAAACTGAAGTGAAAATCCCATTCCACGTAGTTCTTTCTTCTCTGCTGCGCAACTGTACGCACACGAATTCGTTATTCGTATTCTTTCAGCAAGATTCTTTTCAGTATTTTATTGTTGCACCCATTTTTCGTTTAACTATTTATTTAATGTAATTCTGCAGCTTCCCAACGGCATTTAATTATTCTCAGATCATACAATTATTTTTATTGTTGGTTCAGACTTGATAAAATTGTATCACAAAGGGTTAATCGTTAGCACTCGGTATATTTCTCTGATTAATGCAAAAATTGTGATTTTGCTATATAAAGTTGTTTAAAATTACGTTACATTATTTTTCTCTCGGAATATCGTCGCAGAACCATTTTTTGCCGCGTCACATGGGCTCACACGACGCTAATTTTTGTACACGGTATCGAGTACAGTTGATTGAGCTCGATGCCTGCCTAAGTGAATGCCATCCTTCCAATAATCGTAATACCTAATCCCTTACCCATTTTCTATTGTCTCCCGTGCAGCACCGTCCGTTATGGCATTTTATCATTGCATCATATTCCAAATTCTACATTTATCTCTTGTCCAACTTTATTCACTTCTTTGTACTTTTACCTAATTATTAAGTAAATCCTATCGAAACAAAAGTCGATGTGAAATAAGAATCATTATACTGATGTGAAATTCTATAATATAACCTTGCGGTACAATAAAAAGTAATAATAATTGAAAAGAAATGCCTCTTTGACATAAATATTGATGGCAAATTGATGTTAATGTACAATATACTTTTCTAGATCTTTTTATTCATTATATTTATTTGAATACATTCAACACCGAGAAATAAATTATTATTTAAAGATTAAGGGAGGCACGTTTATCAACTGTGTTGCCTCAATTTTGCATCGAGTTTTAATCAATTTTATATATTTAAATGTTGGGTTCCATAGTTCATTAATAAAATTGAGAATATAATAACCGTAAAAGATAATATTTAAAAATGAAAATATGGCTTAAAGTTTTCAATTAAATTTCCATTAAAAATCCAATAGAATAAACTTAATTTCCTATACAGTATCGTCCTATCGGCGACATCCGAGTGCAAAGGGTCAACCGAATTCGAAAACAAATAAATAACAATGTTCTGCAACTGTACTCTAATCGTCGACTCAGGCACGGGAGAGGCGTATCAGCTATTTTCATCGGTATTTGTGCTACCTATAGAAAAAACTGCCAGAACGTAAGCGGATCGTTGAACGGATTAAAAGCGTCCGGAGATGGACTTCCGGTCCCGGCAATTGATCGGGAAGGGCACGCGAGATAAATTGCGAATTGGTCGAAATTCGCGGGGTTTCTGGGCTCCTAGGCATCGGCACTATGACACCGCTGGCAGAGGCAAGAGCCGATGATAGAGGGGCGGCGCCGCGCTTTGCGATGGCGTCTCCTTCGATTTGGTGTCGGATTTCCTCCGCGCCGCCATTTTCCTCGCTTCCTCTCTGTCTCTCTCCCTCGCGCTCCCCCTGTTCCCCTCCTCGTCCTCCTTTATGCTACACCCCCGCTGCCCGTTTCCACCCTCGCGCAAGACAGGAATGCGCTTTCTTATCAAAACGATCCTCGGACTGCCGAGTCCACCACTTTTCTCTTCTTCTCGGGCTCTGTTCTCCCGCACCCCCGCCCTCCCTCGCTTGTCGCATCCCGCCGGGATTACCGACGAGATTGATGCTCGTTAAAATCGCTCACCCTTCTTTTGTGCGAATTTCCACTGTCTTCTTGTTTAACCCATATGCCAATTACCAAAATTATCGACGTTTTTCCTAGGACCGGGTTGCCCGGGTACCCCTATAACGGGCTCCTATATTGCGTTATTTTATGTAAGCTTTATGCAATTATATAAACATTCATTTTTATTAATTTCATTAATTGATTCATCGTTTCATTAATTGTCTGGACACTTTCTACTCTTTCCTACACTTTTGTTACTTTTCAGATAAAATGAAATTGTACACTCGAAACAGATATCGGTAGGAAATGTGCCAAATAACGACGATCTATCCGGATGTTGGAATATTTAACCGAGAACGATACATATTTTGAGAAAAACATTGACATAAGCGTTAATCTGTGCACCGGTGTTCAAATGGCGTACATAGATCTGGAGATTCTTTGGCTGCAGAGTCGGTGATAAGAGCACAATTATTTGGATAAAATTGAAATTTGCCTCAGTAGGAGAATGCTTTATGAAATTACGATTACAACGAGTGTATGAAAAACAACATTAACATTTTTCACTGTAACAACGTTTCAGACTCGGGAGGGAAGATTTCATGCATAACTTAATACATATGAATCTCATATATTTTTCCTAAATCGAAATAAGATTCGGTTCTTCTGCTATTAATAGACTGCGGATCTTTATGTAAAATAGAAATTTTCAAAGGCGCTTGTAAAAAACAGGAATTGAATAAAAATAGATCGTTTCTTTGAATAATTTCGAGATTAAGATGGCGTAATAAAATAAATATAAATCTGCAATCTAGTATTAAAATCTAGTTAGAAATGTAAATAAAGACATACAAAAAAATCATAACACAAGGCATCAACGAGGGGTTGTATAGTTCTTATACAATTGCCTGAGCTATTTATACTTTTGTATTCAAGAAACTCGGAAGTGAGTTACCGATGCACCGACCAGACATTTTACGCATTCGCTAGATGTTCGACAGGATTTCAGAGAAGGCTGATGACTTCTCATGGCGATCCTCGACTGAGCCGGCATCTGATGAGGCCGAACCTCGCTACACGAGGTGGGCACGGGGACGAAGGAGAGCGCGGAAAGACTTTTCACTTGGAATCGACTGGTCCGTATACCTGAATGTGTACATATAGTTTGGAGACGCATTAGGTGCAGAGAGGACGATGCGGGCAAGGGTGCGAGGGCTCGCGAGGTGGGGACTCCGGGAGGAAAGCGAGGGAACCCAGAGCAAAGCGGAATAGAGCGGAACAGAACGGAGCACCGGCACCGACATCGACATCGACATCGGCACCGGCATCGTCAACGGCACCGGCAACGACAACGGCACCAGCATCGGCGTCGGCGTCGTATTTCGCTGTACTGCGTTTAATTGCATTCCAAAATGGCTCTGTGCAAAATCGACCCGACGATACTCTCCCGTTCGTCCTCGTTCAGCCCCTTGAAGTTCACCGACAAACGGTCTGGCATCTTCACCGGCGTAAATTCAGACAAATTAAACCGGACTCGGGTGTTCTCCCCCCCCCCCCTCTCGCTCTCTCTCACTCTCTCTTTCTCTCTCGTAGATTTCAACGCGGCCGCCCAGGCTACGCTGGCGCTTTCCTCTCGCATTCGCTTTCATAGTCCTGTCTCGTCCAACGTTTCAAGTATCTGCCCCGTTTGCACCTAAACCGACCCGGACAAAGAGCACAGAGCAACACACAGAGTTTATAATGACGCGTTTGCCGCCACCGACAAACGCTGTGCGACCCACGTTCAACCCCCTCCGGGATTTAAAAACGAAAAGCCAATTGCCGGGTGGGACACTGGAGACTAACATGCGCCCAGCGGTGGTCTGCCAGTGTTATTTCTCTGTGTACAAGCTAATGTAAACTGTTGGGTCTCCAACCTAATACTTACAAACACCTATCGTCCACGCAACCGACGATATCATTCGCTTTATTAAAATGCGCGCGACCTTCCTCAAAATGTTTTATCCGAGTTTGATCCAGTTATACAAGTTGCTACAAAGTCGTCCTAGTGTTGAAGCGATGTCTTAGTATATTCTTGCATAAACGTCTTCATCAATGTGAATGCTTATATCAAGCGTTTGATATTATCTTCTCATTTAATGGTCTTAAACTGCGATTAATTTCGTAACGCTTATTTCAAAGGGTCTCACGTTTATTAAATAAATTCAAAAATGCTCTTTAACACCTTAACACTAAACATACCGAGCAACAAAATTGTGCATTGCCTCAGAAAACTGGCAAGATCCAATTTCTTTAGATCAGTAAAATAAAGAATAGTAATAACCCTTTTTAAAAACTTTTATACGCGAGAGTTTTCGCACAAACAGCCCGGACCGTATTCGGTTAGGAAGGAATTATCGTACAAATTGGACATGTTGCTGACAATATTTAAACGAAAGTCGCTAGAAATAATTGGAAACGGGTTCTATTTAAAAAGTCGAATATCTTGTAGTCTTGACTGGGCAACCTGCGTTTGCACGTATTAGTTCACAGGTCAGGCAGCTCTCCATCTATCGGAGCTCAACATGCAAGGGTCCACGGATCTCTCCAGACGTCGATGGTTGCCGCGTTGCCGCGACTCGAACTATTCTTCCCACGTTTCCTTCTCGTCGTGAACAATTTTATTTCCGATCCGGAGAAAGCAGCGACCGATGTACGTCGGTGAATATCGTCGTTGGACGCGTCGACCGATGCTACGCGCCGGACAGGTGGTTCTCGTATTTCGGTGTAAACGGTGTCGATACGGCCTGTCCGTACATGTGTACGTGCGTTTATATCTATAAAATTCATACCGGCGAACAATAAAACCGGCGGGTCCGTCTCGCGGGTGTCGAAACGATTGCCGGTCGTGTTGGTGGCCGTCACCGGACACCGGCCCGGCGAGATAGCGATTATCTTTGTGCGCGCGTAACGCATACGCGCGACAACTGGACTCCGTTGACAATCGGTTTGGTTTATTTTTAGAAGGCTGACATTCTTGGCGAATGCAGGTGAGCCAAGTCCCGGTGCCCGAAGTCTTAGCTTTTCCACCCAGTTTCCGCAGTTTCGACGGCCAACTCTTGCTTTCCTTCGATTGTCGGAGCGTCGCGCGTGTTCGTCCGATCTCTGTTCGGACAGCTAGGACACGAAGGAGGACGAAATTCGATGCATAAAGGGTAAAATGTAAAATTTCAATTTTCTCAGTATCGTCGCGTTCTCGCCAGGCCAAAGTGACACGAGCGTCGAAAAAGGCGAACGTTGATCATCTTTCCTTGTTTCTCTAGTTACAAATAAGGACAAATTGTGCTTATTTTTCGTTACTAAAAGAAAGAGAGACAATCAACGTTCGTCGATTTGATGATCGTGTGGCTCTGACCTCGGGGGGAAATGACGCAATGCGGTGCAGAGTACTCGAAGGCATCGTTTTTCTATTTTGGAGCACGTTGCTCGCCACGGTGCGCGTCACTGTGATCGTCATTCGATAATGGGCTGGTGGAGCAAGGTCGTGAACAAGAGTGGACTGGACCCGGAGGACAAAACGCAAGATTCGCTCCATCCCAGCGCGACAATGAGATCACGTTGGCGGGAGGATTAGGCGACGTAATCCGTCGGTTATTTCCACATTAATGGGGTCGCTGGAAAGATCGGTGAGAGAGATTCTTCAGGAAAGCGCGAACAGGCGTGAACACAGGTAGCTGCCCTTTCACCGGGGGATCCTACTAATGCCCGAAAATATGCTCTTTATGTGTCACTGGCCACTTTATGCCACTTTTTCCGCGTCGCTCCACTGCCGTGGCTCATGTTGGGACAATCTTCTTCCCAGCGTCCACTAACTACGAAATCAAATGGAACCCTCTTTGGAAGGTCATCGGACGTCGGCCGATATTCAAAGGGTTGTGCTATTCTTTGGAATTCTTCGATTGAGCTATCGATCTATTAGGCTAATAAGTCCGTTTACGGACCTCTGAAAAGGCAAGGAAAATTGTACTGGAAATGGCTACAAGTGTTATTGTAACAGTATTATCGGGCAGGTATCGCTTTGAAGATCCACGCGTCACAGGGATAAGCATAGAGCGCGACAAATTACCAAAGCCTGCGAGTTTGGGTAATTAGCGACTGTTTCAAGACTTTAGAGGGTTTTCTGAGAGATTAGCTGCAGTCGGAGGATCGCTGCACGCCGAGATCATGCTCGGGGAGCGTGGCTCGTTTTAGAAAAATTCTGATTTCAGGGCGCGACCGCTGCGAAACGAAAAGCTGCTCTAATCATTGTTATTATTGCCAGACAACAATAGCCGCGAGCCGCCTGTAGTTTAGGAGGGAAAGTGCAGCGCGTAGGACATTACGGTCGTAATAGGTTGGAATGGTCGATTACACGGTTAGTTAGGCGCGCCTGGTGATTTGAGGGTAGTCGAAACGCGGACTGTCATCATCCCTGTTGCAACGCGCGTCGGCTAAGCATGCCGTGCACCCTGGAAACTGCCACAACGACGAGCCCCCAAGTGTCCAAGGTATCGGGAAGGGTTCCTGGAGATTTTCCGGTGGCCGTTGTCTCGCTCGACTTCTTATTCGCCGGAAAATTTTCATCGTGAAACATCGTTCAACAAGAAACGAACGTTGTCTTTTCTACCGGCGAAACGACGGCTCGGCCGGTGATTTACGGCGATGGCTAATTATCTGCGATCCGATGCACAGAGGGAAAAACAGCGGTGCTGGTCGTGAACGCATCAGAAACCACTTCGGTTTCGATCCGGTCGAAACAGTAGGCTCGATCGAACGCAATCCGAGAACCACGTCCGAGAGCTCCACGGAAATAGTTGACACGCATTTTTCAGCGGATTCGGTTTTATTTGTTTGCGCTGCGAAAACATTGCCTCTAAAGTGGTACTCCCGGTCGAGCTCTTCGCTGCAATCTTCTGCATTCTGTTTAAATACCTCGATCGTTTTATTCATTTTACTCGTTTTATTAATCTTATCCTATTCGCTCGCTGACGAGAAGTTTTTCCAACGTGTGACCAACTTTTCTACGATACCAGTACACCGCGAATTTTTATTCGTTTACGGCAGGTGCGATTTTAATTTCAAATAGGAACCAAATTTTTTACAACTTGTTTTACAGGTCAGTTGAGACCAGTTGAAGGTTAACCTAGAAGACAAGGCGTCACGATTTTCGCGTCAAGAAAAACTCATTTAACTTATGTCTCTTATAATTAACTTAAACAATTTTTATTTTATATAAAAATCCATAGTCTAGTAATAACGCGCAGCGTGATATTTTTGAGAATCCGAAATTTTTTTTGCGACAACACTTTTACCACATTTCTTTTCGTCTTGATCGTCGGAAGGGGTTAATTTTTTAATCTTTTTGGAACGGGCCTCGATTGGCAGCTCGTCCAACGCGGTATTATGGTAACAAGCAATGTTTACATCGAATTGTTGCATAATAAAGAAGACATAACAGTAATAATGGTATTGATTTCGCGTAGCCGGTGTCGCCTGGCCGGGGAATCCGTTCGCGTTTCTAATATAGTGCCACTTCGCACATTCGGCGTCCCCTTATCTGCGCGGCACCGTGTCAGGTGAGTTTTGTGGGAAAAAAGGTGGACGCGGGTCTCTGGACAGGATCGTCTTTCGCTGACTCGCGTCATTTATCTGCAGGTAAAGTACGACTCCTGCTTGGTCGCCTAAACGTTGCGGACCATACGGACTCGTTCTCACACTCGTTTTTCGCGTTCCAAACGCTGCTCGAAAGCGAATCGTCGAGATATATCTGTAATCTCCGAGTCTCGGATTAATTAATTTCGTTTACCTTCTCTTACAAAATGCTGGAATCCGTGTCCTATTAACCTTTAGAGCGCCGGAGAGCCAATATTTGCACGTGCCATGGCCGTAAGTTTGTGAAAGAAATACCACACATATATTAGCGTGTTTTCGTCTCATAAGTTGTTGCGTATATATTTATACTCCTTCGGACATGTTTAAATGATTTTGTAAAGGAAACTTTTGTATTGAAGATCAAGCACATTCTAGACGTTCAACTGACGAGCCACAAAACGAGCCGTTCAACTAGACGTCCACAGATATTTAAAAAAGAATGGGAACAGCAAACGCCATGAACTTATGAGACGATCTACTAAATAGAAATAGTTTTCAAAATAAATCTACTGACTTAAATAAGGAAATATGCTGGTTCCCTACAGGTTAAAAAAAAGGAAACGGTAGAAATCTGTGGTTACAAGGGAGAACGTCGCATTTCATGTTTTCACGCCCCAGATATTGGCTCTCAAAGTTCTGGCCACTAATTGCTTCGTATTATTAGTGTTTCCTTGTTTCTTTATTTTTTGAGCCTATACAATTTATTTCCACCATTCTTTTCTATCAAATACGCGAATCCCATATTCTGCTACTCAATTAGTGCATAAACTGAAATCGTTTAAACCGTGACATGTGGCGTTTTTCCTTACAGCTACAAGAATATCGCGAGAATTGAAATACGTCAAGATTCATAGCCTATTCGTTAGAAATGTTACGGACCGGGAAAAAAGGACGGGCCGATTCCACTGGTCAGATTTTTCCCAATGGGAAAAAGCTTGCGAGATCGTTGTTAAAATGTCTGGTTCCGTTTCCCGCCGCGGAAAACGCATCCGCGCATCCGGGAAGAATAAAGGCTTGACGCCATAGAGGCATTGCCACTGTTATGTCGACAATATGTTCCGGATCCTTAATAACGACGACAGCGAACGGTATTAAGAGGTATTACAAAGCGGGGACACTTGAATGCGTGTCGAGGAGGGTTCTCACTCTTGAAAAGAGCATCTGAGCACAGAGTACCCTGTTGCCCCCTCGATGTTATTATGAACTCCCCCCCATTCACGACTCCGGGCTCACGACACGCTCCTGTCTCTCTTCACCCTGCCTCCCTTTCCCTTACACGCTGTCCTCCCTTCTTCGTTTCGTCAGCGATGGCCGAAACCGAGGGAAAATGCTTTAAAACACCATTTTCGACACTTTTACAAATGAAATGAGCATTTTCAGATATTAACAATATTTTAGAAAACGGAACAGGGATGATCGAATTAAAAAATCCAGTGTTCAAGAGCTTTCTGTATCGAATAAAGTGCGCGAAGTTTTAAGGGTCACGTACGATTGGAAACAAAGTAGCCAATTTACTATAACAAGTACCACAATGTCCGCTTCTCACCCCTGTTTCGTCGTCGCGCCCCAATCGCGTTCATACGACACAGCAAATAAAGTCCATCTGTCCGCAACTAAGGCAATTTTAGCACTCTGAAAAAGGTACAAGGTCGTCGAACAAAATTGACCAATTTTCTCCAGGTAATTTACGGAAACATCTTCGTTCCAGTGACTCGAAAGACTCTCGAGTTACGCTGGATGCTACGAGGGTGGGGAATTCCGCAGTAATTCGATGATAATTCCTGTATCGACGCGGTCGGGTCGACGCGGTGGCGAAGTAAAAAATGGGAAACGAGGGGAAGTTTCGCAGGTGTCGCGTTACATCATTGTGTCCGCCAGTCCCGGAGCACCCCAATGCCAGCCCTGGATACGAGCGCTCTAGTAGGCGAGGCGTCGCGACGCGCCTCGCGTAATCAACCCTCGAAAATGTCCTCTCCCTCTGCGACTATCGTCCATCCCCGTACCCAGAACGCACACTTTCCAAACGATGTAATTCGCCCGCACCGCAACCGAGATTTATTTAATTAGACGATGCTCCCCCGATTCGTCGAGCTCGATGCTTATTCCCGTGGCGCGCGGATCTTCCGAACGATACCTACCCAATAACACAGTCACATGTCCAGACCTAATAGAAACCAATATTTCTCGCTGTTCAAGTTGACACATTTCTTTATCATTTTACGCCCGAGCAGTTCATTGACAAATATGAGAAATGACTTCTGTTCTACAGGAAATATTAGGTTGTGTAATAAGTCCGTTCGCGTTGTCTTGTAAGAATATATAGTACCGTGCAGTCGTCGACAAAAACGGACGTGTTAAAAAATGAAATTTCAGTCTAATCTGCCCTATCTTGAAGTAGACACTTCAGGCTTTCATTTAAGCTAAACTGCATAGAAATAGCTCCACGAGAACATATCTCAAAATTCATCTGAACTGTCGCTTTGAATTAATGCAATTTTCCTTGTCTTTTCCTAGGTGACACAGGTCTGCGAACGAACTTATTACACAACCTAATAAAAGCACACGCGAATTACGGCTCTCCGATGACGTATCCGACATTATCCGGCGATAGATTCGCGCTGACACCGCAGACGAGCCAAGGCCGTGTCGCACCTTTGTCGGCTTATCGCGGCCAACTAGCCAGACTACTTACGCTGTGGGAATCGAGCATTTATCGCATTACACCTCCAGGAATTGTATTTATAACGTGCTCCAGGAAGCGGCTGCACAACGGATCCACGTGCAGAGCCGATTAGACCGCGGGACGTGCTCGAATAAGTTGTCCGGGCTAGATTAACACCGAGCCTGTCCTATCAAATTATACCTGTCGTACGCGACTGTTCCGGCAATACGAATATCTGTGTCGTTTTTCTCCGCAGCATTTACGCAAAACTCCCACGCGTCCTCTCGACCGCAGACACTCCGAGAATCAGGAGCTTGTCAAAATAAAGACTGCGGTTCGCCGCCCACGAACCCGGGAAGGTGCAAAATCCAGGTAGCCGGGTTATCTTTTGTTGGGGCTAAATGGATTCCCGGAGAGCGACGCTGCGCGCCGTTCGACAAGGTGCGAAAGCACGCTTTAAAGAGGAAACACGAAGCCTATCCAACCATTAAAAGCGCATTTCGCGGCACGAGATGCACGTGGACGTCTTTTCGCCGGCACTTTCCCGATCGATTGCACTCGCTCGGTTCGTCTGTGAATCGGCGTTGTATCTTCAAGATGCCTCAAGTTCCAATCGTTACGCAAGATTTGATGCCTGATTATCGGGAAGCTGGAAATCGAACTATCTGAAAGGAAAACTGCAAACACTTCCAATTTCGAAGGTGATAATAACTAGACTACGAATCTTTATACAAAATACAAATTATTCGAGTTAATTGTAAGAAGCATAAGTCAGTTGAAAATATCTTTGTGCTTTTAATAATTATAGTACGTTGAAGATAATGTAACGATATCCTAACATTTTTCTGATGACTTTACAATTTTATGTTTGACCCATTCATTTTTGTTATAAATGCATAAAATTCGCAGTCTAATAATAATTCTTCGGAATCATGTTTATTCTTGCAAAACCTTGAACGACTGAAATTGTATTATTAATTTTAATATAAGAACATCGAAGTCGGAAAAGTTTCAGCAGCTGTCATTGCGATCGGACGTCCGTCCACCGATCGTTTGCCGATCGATTAACCTCGCAGCGTCTTCGTAAATCGGCGTTGTGCCTCGAAGGAACCCGGCATCCACGGAATCGTTACGCGAGATTAGATGCCGCGATTTATTAGGCAGTCGCTCACGCCAGCGACGACGTCACGCGTGACATAACTTATCGTTGGGCAGCGATGCAAGCGATACAGAGAATAGTCGTATATAACGAAGGTTATGGTGTTACCGGTGGATGGTGGAGTGGCACGGTGTCCAGTGACTCCCATGTCGGCTTGTTATCCGGACCGCCCCATCGTTATCTGCAATTACCCGAAAACAGCCCCTAGTTTATAAATTATAGACCACCCCGTCCCCATCCCCCTCCTGCAACATCCCCATCCACAATCCTTCCCTCCCTTCCACCCCTGGAAACTCAGTGCACCGCGCCCTTCCTATCGGCCTCCAGGTCCCAGCTTCCGCCAGGATTACATCTGTCATCAAACGCAACCAATTACGCTCAATTATCCTGGGCCGACCACCCCTTCCACGGTGATGACCCGTATCTCG
The DNA here is from genome assembly GCA_028455555.1 of Augochlorella aurata. Classification (NCBI taxonomy): domain Eukaryota; kingdom Metazoa; phylum Arthropoda; class Insecta; order Hymenoptera; family Halictidae; genus Augochlorella; species Augochlorella aurata. Next base: position 9,951,219 of record CM052160.1, on the reverse strand, counting down.
CGATGCCATCGTGGCTGTCGCGCGTCGTTTGCCGACGACAACGTTCACAGGATCGTTATCGTGGTTTGGTGAACGTATGCCACGAAAAGTTAGCCGCAAGAAATCGGTGCAGCCTGTCGCCAAACTTTCTCCTGGTTTTAATGAGCAATCTTGTCGAGCTGCGACCTTTTTGTACATTTATTCTGAGTGTCCAGATGTATACAGGGTAGAACCAATTTAACGTTGCAGAAAGAAAAACTTTCTATTATTATTATTTATTTCCCCCGTCTATGTGTACTAATGCCATTAATCGATCTAGTGAAGTTCTATGATTGCGAAAGTTTCATATTCCCTTGTGTCACCTTAGAAATCGCCCTCTCTTTGTTCTTCCGTCCCATAGGACTACATTTGGTGAATATAATTGTCTAATTCGTTATTGTTACTTTAGATATCTTTTGTAAATCACTTTTAACTTTAAACGCACTGTTATGGATGCGGTACGACAAACCTAAATTGTCGTGCAATGTTATAGCATTCGCTTTTATCTTACTCGTATGTTATTCTTTAACTATCTATGATGAACTTATTATATTTTCTTTATCTCTGTAAAAGAGGGTTTTGACCCGTAAATACTAAATAAATAATAATAATAATATCTGACGTCGATCGATTGATTTATTTCCTCGTTTTATTCCTTGAATGGCGATTGAATGGCAGCCGTTGTTATTGGTAGCTGGAATGTGGTGTTTTTTTCACATGTGACTTGTACATAGTAACTAATCAATATTGAAATACAAAGTTTGATGACAATGATTCCATTCTCTTGGTTGTTTCCTACTTTATCATCTAGATGAATAAAATTCAAATTCAAATGAAATCATTTTTAAAGTATATTCAATGTTACACCCCTGCTATGTATTTCCGCGAAAAATTTTGCAATGGCAGATTTCTCGCCACACGTCCTTCCAATGTATTCGAAGCACACGTCAGACCGCGTTTAGGCAAGTAAGAGGGCTCGTAGTATGATTTCGCGATTATCATCGGACGCGGAAGCTAGACGCGTAAGATCCGAGATTACGAGACGTAATCCTCGATTCGAAGCGATTTTCTCGACTAGTCGTGCTACCCACAGTTAGAGGGTCGAGCGTATCTCGGGGACAATGCGATCGGTCTGCTCGAACCATTGTCGCTGAGACGTTTCAATGGGCATTGCGACAATGAACTGTTGACAACTGTGCGTCGCATTGCGTAAAGGGCGGCGGTTCCCTTTTAGTTAGGTTCCCTTCGGCGGGTATAAGCCTGCTTGACTGTACTTTTCACGCCCTTTTCCACCGGCGCGAGGACGCCATGGAATTATTATGTCGCGTGACCACCCTTCTCCTACGTCGTGGGCAAACATCTGCTATCGTAAATATTAACGAGTTCATCTGGATACGACCATTAGTGCGTTGATTGCCATCGCAATTCTTCATCTTGGAAATACATTTGTATTTGGACGGATCAATTTTTAGTACAACTTGTTGATCGGTGAAGAAGCTGCTGAAGAAGAATGTTAATTTCATTGATAATTCAGCAGTCAACGTGTCGAGATGCATCGGTTTAGGCCAAGCGCGTTCAACAAGTTTTAGAGCGCATAGTACAAAGAAACGAAATATCAGACAGTGGTAGAAGAAAATCTATGCTGACACACGCATCTGTTCACATTTCCTATTCATGCTGCCATTACATCCAACAAATCACTGTGACACAATTTGATCTCCCGTATTCGATTAAATTGGGTTTCAATTTTGTTGACACACGGAACTCGGGAAGAAGACGGTTGCGGCAGAGAGCAAACTTGTATAACAGCCTTTATTTTATCGATATGCTACAATCTTAATAGACGCGCGTTACGCACCACCCCGTGGCCGTGTTCCGTAAATACGTGATCCGCCGTTCCGTGCTGATCTTCGCACCACGCGACGCGTTACAGTAACTATTACGAGACTTAACATTGCAGAAATAGGACAAGCGATATGATTCATAATCCGTCGCGTTCTCTCTGATGACTCGACACAATTGGGCTAGTCTTCCTAACAGAATTGTATTTTCCAGGCCATGCCTTCACCATCATCATCATCATCATTATCATCATCATCGATTCGTTAACGATCGCGGCGCTGCAACCCCTCGACCGTCTATCCCCTAACCGTTGATAATATTTATGTATGTATAATAAGATTGGCTTTAGCACAAAAATACATCTTCATAATTACATGTAGACCATCTCCGTGGTAAGAATCGGAGCCCCTATATCATAAGTAACGTTCCCGTAGCATAAAAAGTTCAAACATCGAAACTCTCTCTCTCTCTCGCTTTCTTTCTATCTCTCTATCTATCTATCGCTCACACACTCTTTCTCTCCCTTTCTCTCTCTCTCTCTCTCTCTCTCTCTCTCTCTCTCTCTCTCTCTCTCTTGCCCTGGAATTCTTCGAACAGTCGCGAAAAGGAAAAAGACATTCCTCCGTTCTGCCGACGCAGACTCGCGCACCGACGATCCCTAACAACGTTGACTTCGTCACAGAAACACGACACGCGATGCTCGTCATATGTATACATATATGTATGCACGTACGTGCGTATGTATGTAATGTATATGTATTTATATATTTACACACGAAGTTTCAACTTTTTTAATATGCGCTTGGAAGACAGAGGTTCATATGTTACGCACATATCGATATAATTGTAATAAATTGATATGCATCGTGAAGTGTGCGCGCGTGGACGACGCGCGCACACACGCGAAACACATGCAGGTTTTTTCTTGATTTTTTTTACTCTTAAGTATGCAATTCACCTCGGTAAACTATAGCTACGTTCAATGGGATCGGAGAATCGAGCTCGACTTGATCGACGCCCACCGCCGTTCGTCTTCGTTCGCTTCCGTTGACTCCCTATTACCCCGGCCTACGAAGTCTTTAAAACGTACGAGGAGTGTAAGGATCGATATAGCAACACGATTATCTAAGCCGTTTCGCGTCCTAATTCGACTCGATCGTTCCAGGAACGAGTGATTCATATTCTTTTTTTTTGTTTTATTAACGCTAAAGTACATCGTTGATATGGTCTATTCATCGACTAACAATGAATGCACGTTCGTGATATGTTTTAAAGGATCATTAAAAACTCCGCGCGGTCGCCGAAGTTCGCGACGATCTCGAAATCCAAAGAACACAAGGGCAGAAACGAAAAACCGATCGATCACAAATCGGATCTTGACGAGCAGCTTTCAGGGTGCTTTCCGGTCGAGAGATAATCGAACGACAGAATCGGGTCGCGATCTTCGTCGATCGCAGCAACATATTTACACGATATATTACATCGACGATCAGAAAAGTCAGAAATTAGACGGCCTACATTCTAGCGATCATAACACACGTAGGATTTAGAGATGCAAGACCACGAAGAACAATCGAAGAAAATCATTATCGTCTTAATGACAAAAAACCTCCATCCCGGCGAAGTACGCGTTTCGAATAATCGAATGGAACAGGCTCCAAGCAAAGTCGAATCGCGGATGTGCGTTTAGCGAAAAAGGAGGATTCTGAATTGATCGAAAATTAGCGGAGGCAAACGTAGTGATGGGACTCGTACGAAAATAGAGTCTTGTCAGCAGCGGAAGCAGACGGAAATCGCTACATGCAAATAAATACAACGATTGCGATCGGTCTGCGGATCTTCGTAAAATGCGAAGATCGAAGAGATAAAGATCTCTTAACCTAAGAGAATCTATTGTAAAATCATCTAACCGAAAGTTTGCATAGAGATCCGCAGCCTGATAATAACGATGATAACTGGACTACGGATCTTCAGGAGTTAAAGAAATTTGGAAAACGCAACAAAATATTTAGCACGCATCTTTGATCGAATGAAAGCGAGAGCTTGCACGAAGATCCGCAGTCTACCGATAACGATAACAATATAGTAGTACGTATACGTTAAAACTCGAGAAACGGGACATTTGACGTCGCGGTAAGGATCGATCGAACAATCGACCAGTTCCTAACGAATTGTTAGCTGCCTGACAGGGCTTTGTTCTCCGAACGGCGACGCTGATGCCGATTTTTCACGAAATCGGCAGCGAACTAGCGGACTCGCGGAATCCGGCTCCGCGAATTCGCTTGTTCGATTCTTCGTCAATTGACGCGACCTTCTCGTCGATAGTGCATCGTTTGAATCGTCGACGTCGTTGGATCGCGGAGAGCAGCGAGTCGAGATCCAGCAAACGATCTATGAAGATCGTTGCGATCGCGATCGGCTCGGCAATGTAGAAGGACGAGCGATCGATCGCTACCGTCATCCTCGTAGCTGCTGGAAATCCTCTCGCCGCTCGGCTGGATACCTCGATGGTTTCCTTACTCCATGGTGTCGTACTTGACCTTTTTCACTTTGAAGTAGCGATACCCTGCGTAGCCAGTGATGGTCAGCAGAACGGCGGCTGCTAGTGTCGATCCAACAGCAACCGGCGCGGTTTCATCCCGGAATCCGCGCGCGCTCAGTGCTGTGCAGGAGAATTCGGCTGCGAACTCGTTGTTCTTGAACTTGAACGGCTGCAGCTTCAGATCTCTAAAATATCGGATCGTATTCCTCCATCAGTCAATTTTCGTAAACGACGCCTGTAATCCGGCGATTTACCTGAGGAGCACGCTGGCGTGATTCTTGCCGTCGGTTAGAGGGATTTCCGTCTCCCCGCTACAGGCGTACGATTTTCCAACAGGCGTCGGGAACAACATGGAGCTGTGCTTCTGGCCGGTGCTCAGTCGAACTGTTTTATCTTGGAGGGAAAAGAAAATTGTAATCCATCGAGTGTTGAACTTGGAGTGACTAGATGCGACTTACTCGGCTGGTCTATGTGTTCGAAATGGCGATCGCTAGAGTTGTAGGTCAGCTCGATCTTCTCGACGTACCATCGCTCTCCACCGGGTGTCTGAAATTGTCGCAGGTTGCCATTCGGTCAACGAGTGTCTCAAATTGTCTAAGAATCTAGGTTTAAAGATCACTGGGACAGTCTACTCTTAAGTTTCCGCGTTTCATTCTAATTCTTTCCAGTGACTGCACCAGTCAAACTATATTCTGTTGCACCCTTGGGTTTCGCGGGACCCCTTTAAAGAGGTCAAGGATGTAGGCCAAACGTGGTTAGAGGCAGAGATCGTTTCTTAGAGAACGTTCTAGCTAGAGTAGCATTCGTAGTGCAGCATATGCATCGGGCACACCCGATAGAAAGGTTAACGATTTCTAAAAGCGATATTGATACGATAAAGATATTCTTGTTCATTGTTAATGGAAATATCTCAGAGGTGAAATATCTACGTGACTATGTACCGTATAACGACAGACGTCTAATTTGTTTGATCGAATACGTTTGCTAGGATAGGTGAATCGATTACCTTAGCGAAGCTCCACAAGAGGACGAACGCCTTCCATTTCAAGGACATCGTGACCGTATTCTCGTCATTGCAGTTACCAGTGACCGTAGCGTCGTTCGGAACATAAATGCTAGCCTCCTGCGACAAAATATCGTTTTGAAATTAACTCGACGAACTCGCAGAAAACTTGGTATCTTAAATAACGTCGATGCTCACTTGATCTTCTCCAAGGTTCGTACGATATTTCACAGTGATCAGTGCGTCGACTTGTAACAGAATACAGGCCTGCCCGTTGCTACGGTCCAAACGGTACAAGGGCTGCTCCGTCCCGAATGATTTGTGAATCGATACCGTTGTTGATTCCAGAAGTATCGTGGTCGTACTTCTCAGCTCAAAGTTCAAAACATCGTTGTCGTTAAAAACTGGGCTCTTAAAAAACGAAACTTACCGTTTACTTTGTTCGTTAAGACACGCGACAGATTCTCTACGAAAGCGTCTAATTGCAGCGTGCTCTAGCAACAGGCAATTTTCGACGGATTTCTATGTGTCAATGATCTCGGACAGAGATGATTCGATGATTATACACAATTTAATCGCAAGAATTGTTTGCACTAAAAGCAGAGGATTTTCAATCTTCATTTTGCATAAATGTCCACACAAGGTGAGAAAGTTACGTGAAAAGATGCTGTCGATACGACTGTTCCAGCATTCCCGCAGCAAACATCGTATTGCATTGCCAACAACGATCGAATCACTCTCGTGCCCTCAACTCACCGACCGCTTCCTAGAAGTATCATCTCACCAATCGAATGCAAGCAACTATTCGGTCGAGATTGTCACAACTTCCGACGCGTGTATCGATCGCGGAAAAAACTATCCAACTAGTTCGACGCGGACTTCCCGATAAAATATTCACGAACGACGCAGCCTTCCCTACGAATCGGCGCCCAAGGCTCGTTAACGTCATTTCGGGGCATTTTGTTTACGGTATACAGCTTGCAGTTATTTACAGTAAGAGCGTTCTTACCGAAGCCTGCTTAGACTTCGAGCCGGGCAGGTCGAACGTCAATTTCGGCGTTCTGCGTGTCGTGTAGAGTTGATCGTCGAGCTTCTGTGGTAGCGGCGAAGGGCTGGGTACGCTGATCGCCGAAGTCGAGACACACCCTACGGAAAGGTCATTCGTTAGGCGATAGGGCAGTCAGTTTCCGCTGCACGCGACGCTTTTCCTGCACGAAGGCAGTCTTTAACAATGACTTTTTCGCGAGCGTTACGCCCGTTCCTTGAACCGGAAGGCATTCTCGAGGTGGTTCACTCTTTCGAAAGGCTGCCACTCTAAACGCAACCCTACAACCCAACCGAGTACAGTCGGCCGAACGACGTTGCTTATCGTTTCCCAAGAGGGGGTGTGCGGATCACGCGACTCCGGCTCACGCAACAGCATTTTCTTTAATTATCTTCCGTTTCACGGGCTAATCAGCCAAGTGCAACCCCATCGCGAGATTAAAACAGGAAAACCAACCACCGCGGTTGCTCGGCGACGGCAAGGGTCGCGTTCGTTACATGTCCCGAGTAAAATGGAGAAACGTGTCAAATAGAAAAGTGGATTGTCTTTCGTTGACTGAGGGGCTTCGTTAAACGATCGCGGGATAGCTAGCACAGATCTAAATCCGAGTACTGCGACGCGACGAAGCCACTGGCCGCAGGATTTCCTGCTGCGTGCGTCCACGAAAGTCGTGGTGGATCTCGATGGACTCACATAATACGAAGACGGCCTTGGTGTAATCCACGCGACGCGCCATCGTGTCCTCTCGCTGGCTGGTTTCGCGACTCCGGAGACCACGGGGCACCAAGGAGGATTTAAAAAAAGTACGTCTGGTCGCGGCAGTTGCACGCAACACTGTTCTGTCGAGACGACGTTCGCGGAACTTGTGAGCCGAGCGAGGAAATTCGGGCGCAGGTGGATCGATAGTGGGAGCTTTCAGCATGCGCTGCGATGCTTTCCTATATCTACGCGTGGACGTGTACTGTGCGGAGATGAGAAGATGGACAGGGTCAGGAGGATTCGCTCTCCCCTTCACAACCCTTACTCGTACGAATTAAGCCTGCTAATAAATAAGATAGGCCCAAGGACCGATCGTACTCGAATTTCTCTGGCTTGCCATTCGTTGGTCGCATAATGATAATACATAGAAATTTCACTGGGTAGCACGTTCCTTGCTTTCATTTGGTGACGTCGGGCGTCGGCGTTGGCGTCGGCGTCGTAGGAGGGTCGTCGAGGGTGCGTTGGTGTTAGTTTTTCTTTTCATTCACCTCATGCGCCCTGGCTATGCCACAAGTATCTAAGACCACGTCTGTCAGCGATCTCCCCTTTCAAATAGAGCCACCACGGCGACTGAATGGGCGGTATTGACGTATTTGCGGAATTGATTTTCCAATTTGTCCCTGTTTAATCGCGTGCTTCTACTTCCGTGGGGTCGAGGATTCGCTTATTTTTGACTCTGAACGTTTCTACGGAAGCGTCTAGATTTCGAATTCCTTCAAAAGGATTTTCGAAACGGGGCCATGATGCTGCGGCATCTTAGTTGCTGGCGAGAGTTGAAGGGCACCGGAAATGGCAGCCGAGGACAGGTTTGGCGCATCGTAACGACGCGTGGGCGATTCGTTACACTGGTAAAGTTCAAATAGCCATTTCTAAACGGAATATCCCCGTCATAGTTACCGAAAGTAAACGGTGGGGGCGAGGACGTGATAAAATGAGCCGACGGTGAAATTCATGGTTGGGGCAACATTATCTTCACGGACGTTCTACGTATATCGTAGGTGCGCGAGATTACGCTCATTTTTTCAGTTTCAATCTCCTTTACACCCACCATGGCACGATTGCGGTAGGTGGTAAAGAAGTTGAAGAGTGTAAAAATAAAAATAGAGTGTGTGATGCAATAGATAGAAATTGAGGTTATCAATGTTATGAGATTAATAGGTCGTGCAATAGATGAAAATTGTAGAAATTTTTATTTTATAAATTTTAATTTCATCATACATACATCAAATCTACAATACGGTAACAAAATAGGCATATGATACAACAAATCATAATTGAAAATTTGGGAAAGAGAAGATTTTTCTAATTACAGAAAGAAAGGCAGAAATCAAATATGATATTGGAAACAATACTACATACAAGAAGATTAATGAACCTCATATATGTATTATTACGTGGAAATGGGAGGAATAAAGGAGTTATTGGGAAAATTAAAGTAATATGAATAATAGGGATTATAAATTTTCATCGTAGTTAACTACCTTATCGACTTATAAAGTGGAGACTGATTTGAGCGCCATCTCCTCATAGACGATATAAATTTGTCGAACTGTACTGATAGTATAATTTATATTACGCACAAGTATCGTTGAAACGCAATATGAATCTTAAATGAGTTTATTTTATATTATTCGTATTGTTACGAAATAATTTCGTGTAATTTCAGTGTAACAAAACGTCCTAATTAACCGTATGGTCAATAATTAAATTAATAAATGCTACTCACCGTTCGATGTCACTTTGGCTAGGAAACAGGAAATTGAGAATGAGTCGAAGGTTGAACAAAGCAACATTGATGAACCCCTGGTTCACTCGCATGACTAAGGCAGACCAGGGTAGGTTCAGGGTAGCTGTAGAGGTCCATTGGTTAACTTGACGGTAACCCGACGGTAGAACAGGGTAGGTCAGGGTTATCGGGGTAGGTCAAGGCAGGTCACCCTTCTCATCTTGGAGCCTCGAGCTCCTGTCAGAGGATCCAGCTCGAATGATCCCATATCTATAATAAATAAGGAAGACTTATCGCTTGTCTGCAAGGAAGACTCATCTCTTACGCATCTCGTATCTACAAGTTACACATCCCGTATCGGAATCAAATCTCACCCTAAATCCATCAAAACTACAGTATAAGAGACTTCAAACCAAAAGAATAAAGATCTATAAAAATCTATCAAGTTTCAATAGTGCCGTATATTATTTTATGTCTAAGGACAGAATAATCCATGTAACACCTATTTTGTTGGCGATCCTGACCTGAAATTCCCGTGTCAGACTCAACTCTATTGACTTACATACATATATGCGCAACGAAATACTAAATAACTTTTAAAAGATAATTACCGTAATTAAATTTGTATTCTACATTCATTAACATTCACATATTTCCTTTGCTTTTCAATACTAGTTTAGTGAACTATTTCTTAACTAATCGTTGTCCATGAGAAGAGGACTGTATAATTAGTTAGAGACCCTCTAATAAGAGATACACAATAAGGACAAAGTTAGGCCGTTGGACGCTATTTTTCAGCATGCCGTGTGTCGTGCAAATATGCTTGTATAATAAACACAACCAAATAAAATAGAAACACAGTCGTGTCGTACTATATACATATATTACTTGTGTTTAAACATGGCAGCACCAATCAGAATCGTGGACACTATTGCGTGACTCAAATTAGAGGATCTCTGTAGTCATACGTGACACAGAAAAACCTATAAGGTGTAATGTCTATTCTTACATCTAGTCTGTGTAGGAAAATTAAGGATAAGCAAACCATATTACGCACAGTTTTCATATTTGAATAAGTTCGAAACCATCACAGAAACACGAAAGTTTGTACATCAAATCAGTTTCGTATTCGCGCAACAAATTGACAAACATTTTTTCCGCGTGGAAAATTATGTTCTCTCTCATTGTTAGAGTAAGGGATTACAGGATAATTAAATAGTACCAAACAAAACAAACAGAAAGACGACGATTTTGAGTCGAGCATTCAGAATAACAAATGATTATATTCTAATGCATTACCGTGGCTTAGAAATTAGAACAAATTTCAAGTACTCGGCTGAGACATTGCAAATAATAACATAGTCGTTACACATGTAAATTTAACATACATACATAAACGAAGCCCATGAAATAACTTTTTTAATTAATTTATTCATTAAAATGTTCCATGTTCTCAGCACAATTAATAAATATATATATATATGTACATACTGTGTGCACACTTCGTCTGATTACACGGCAAAGGACATAAATTGCCATATTGAAATTAATGTATGTGCCATCTGGTACGAAATTTGCGAATCGAAGTTGCTTTCAGAGACCTCTCAAGAAATATATGTTCACTAAATTCGTGTCAGGTTTGTTTGGGTGAGCCTAAGATTATTTTTTTTCAGGCAACACTTGTCGATCGATTTACAATTACTACCATATTAGGACCGATTGTCCGAAATTCATTACCAGGAAGGAACTTCGCGACAACCGAAACGAAGATGTTCGAGGCTGACAAGCGTAAGACACACGAGTATTTTGATTATATTTTGATGGTTATGTATTTGCCAAACGTTTCAATCTACGTACCAACGCAGTACATCGAGACCGGTTCCGGCGATAGCAATATGAAATTATTGTTATTGTTTCCTTACGAATAGAGAAATTTTTGACGATGCCGGCGGAAGAGAAAAGAAAATTCTATAAAGGTACCGTCACCACGTTGGATCAGATTCCGACGTTGCAGGACTATTTCAACGAAAACAAGGCGAGGCTCATCGACAAAGACAACAAGGTCAAGAAAGTCGAAGAAATAGCGAAAAAAGTGTCTATATGGAGCGGTGATATTACTTCCTTAGAAATCGATGCCATCGTAAATGCAGCGAACTCGAGTCTTCTCGGTGGTGGTGGGGGTATGCAGACGTGTTTGTTAAAAGCGACTGGGTAAACAAGATAATTTTACTATATACAATATTCTTTAGTCGACGGAGCTATTCACAGATCTGCAGGAGCAAATTTGAAGCGTGAATGTGCTACTTTGAAAGGATGTAAAATTGGAGAAGCTAAGATAACGGGGGGTTACATGTTGCCTGCTAAATGTTAGTACACAAATACATCTTAAAAAGCAGCAATTTCATATACTGTAATTTTTTAGATGTCATTCATACCGTCGGTCCCCAAGGATCAGGTAAAGATAAGTTGACAGCATGTTATCGGAATAGCCTCACCTTAGCCAAAGAGAATGGATTGCGCTCGATAGCTTTCCCATGCATATCAACAGGGATCTATGGCTATCCACAAGGACCAGCTGCCGCAACAGCTATGACCACAGTCAAGGAATTCCTAGAAAAGCACGGCGATGCCGTAAGATTAAAATCTGGTATTATAAGAGCCTGGTTAAAATATAGAATCGTTATGTTTTTTGCATTTGCAGATGGACAGGGTTATTTTCTGCACGTTCCTGAAAATCGACAGAGACCTGTACGAGGAATTGGCAACAATGTATTTATCAAACGCATAAGGGTATTTTTCCAAATCGAATAAAAACTGAACATTGTAAAACTGTATGAAAGTGTGGATGAAATAATATTCTTAAAAAATATGAACACAGATATTCTTTCCCTGGCATCAATCAGAGCATGGTAAATATGCAGTTGAAAGGAGCCACTTCCAATTTCAATGACCTTGAAATATGTTCTTATACATACAATAGGCGCTTTCTTTTAAACTGTTGCTACTGTTGCAATGAATATATCTACGAATCCGTGACATATGAGTATACGACCCCAAATTGAAATGATAGTAATATATAGTGATTGTTGCAAGACATACACAAATGAGCAAAGATATATATATATATATATATATATAAACATTGCACTATTTAATAGAATTCATCTGTAACAAAGCATTCGATTTTTCTAACCACATATGTAGCAGTCTTTAGGATGATGAGAATTATATATCTCATTAATAAAAATATAAACGAATAAAATAGCTTGAATATAATGGTTTTAAAACAATTTGAAATGTTTTTTCGTCTTAAATCTCGAATATATTGAATTTCCATTACACTGAATGTGTAATCTCATTTTTAGAAGTATCTCAAAAATCAAGAGAAAACCGCCTACTGTATCAATAGGAAAAAGTGACCTTGACAACATATTCTCCCTTAAACTGCATGTTTACCGGAAGCATTCAAAAAATAGCTAAAAAAGGCGTGTATATTGTTGCAATACGATATCGGTATTCCGGCTTTAAATTTTCGCGGGTGAACGCATAGCTCGTGGCCGAGCAGCCAACGATTGGCGGTGACGGCAGCGCCGCAATTTAACGGTTCGTCCGCATCGTGCTTCGGCTCGACGACGGCGCGTCGCCATCTTGAAAAATCGAAGTGTGGTAATGTCTGTATGTGGTAATAGGTGGGGGACAGTCGTTAATGTGGTGCGTCTCGTACGGAAAATCTGTCACAAATGGGTAAATATCTTTTGCATTGAAGTCGCTGGTTTCGAGGGTCAGCCGGTCTCGTGGTTATCGCGTATCCCGAAACGTCTGAACGCTGGTAAAAGAAGCACACCCATAGCTGGCCGCTGGTACTACTCTCGCCGATCTGTCGTGGCGAAGGTGCGCTCTCTCGAGCGAGATCGCGGCTAGTGAACAGTGTGTGCGTCCTCGCGAGAGAGTACAGTGTCGATATCGTCGGACGTTTCGTTACGGCTCCTCCCGCGGATCGGTCTGGTGGCCGTGATACACCGAGTCGACCGTTTTAGCTGCGTGTACGTCCCCGACGTTCTATACGTCGTCGCATCTTTGAACGTCGCTCGAGACCCGAGAAAAGTGTGTGCGTTCCTGGGTGCGTGAGTGCGTGCGCGCTCTCTCTCTCTCTCCCTCTCTATCTCTCTTTCTCCCTCTTTCGTTCTCTACCTCTTTCTATCCCAGCATGAAAATTCACGGCTACCTCGCCCCGTGAACGTGTAACGATCGTGTGTGGAAAACCGAAGAAACACGGTGGTGTGCGGGTTAGTATCGCCGCGCTTGTTATCCTCGCCGTAAACGGGTTCGTGGAGCCGCTCGTATCCGCTGGCGGAGGGATCTCTCTTTCTCCCGATCAAAACGGTCGAGCAAAAGCGGACGTACACGGACCGAGTCCCGTAATCCTGAATGGCCGCCGCCACCGCTTTCTAGGTTACTGACGGACACCCAGAGAGAGAGAGCAACGGAGAGAATATCGTCAGGTGGAACAGAGAGGAACAGAGAGGAACCGAGAGCACGGCAGACCGTAGAAGCGAGACCGAAGGATAGAGTGGGACAGAGGGAAGAGCGAGAAGGAGCTCGCGCGAGTTTTCCAAGGCGGAGAGAGACGCGGCGGTGAGGCCCGTGCGTGTTGAAGAGGAAGACAGACACACGGAGCGAGCGAACGCGAGAGCTCGCGCGCTCGCGACTCCATACACGAGCGAGCACCGATGTGCGACCACCGAGGTACGCGATCACCATCACCCGGGTGGATTTCTCGCGTCCGTCGCCGATCTCTGATCGGGGACTCGCTGCATGTGGCGGGCAAGGCTTAAATCGCTGCTACTGCCATCGCCGTCACCGCCGCCGTCGCCGTCACCGCTGGCTGGTGCCGCTGTCGCCGTCACCGCCACCGCTGTCTTCGTCGCACACGTCGACATCGATACCGACATCGACATCGAGGCCGAGACTTTACCTTAAAGATAAACGACCTGCGTAACCTGCGGTTCCCGTCTGTTCGCGTACGAATCCACGTCGTCTACACATGCATCATCCCCGTCGGCCCGAGTGCACGACGGCAGACACCCAGTGATACAGTCCCCGAGCTAGCCTTAGCTCCTCGTCAACGCGTCCTACCTACCGACTGGTAATAAGTGGGTGTGGGTTCCGTTCGTATGGCTGTGTGTGCGTGCGCGTGTGCTCGCGTGTACGTACCCCGTGTACCTGCGCTCCCGTGCGTACCTGCCTATGTATGACTGTTCGCGCTTATGTGCACGATACTGTAACCCTGGTAAGTATTACTAGAAATCCTCAGATTTTCAAGAGCTGCCACAGCGAGAGCGTCGGTAAAAAAGATTGCTCTCGGGAAGTCGCTAAGCTTTTTCTCTTTGTCTCTCTCGCTCCGGCCCTGCTCTCTTCTCTCTCTCTCTCTCTCTCTCTCTCTCTCTCTCTCTCTCTTTCTCTCTCTCGCTCTCTATCTACCTTTCGATCTCTGTCGCGCTTGCATGCTCACGGACAGACGTACACGCACTCAATTTGGCTCCGAAAAGGCTTCCCCCTCTGTAGACCTCTTCACCGGCGGCTTCACTTTTTATTTTCGCCCTCGTAGTCGCCGTATACCAGCAACTTTACATTTTCGTTTCACGACTGTCACTGTCCACGCGAATCTATCTCGTTGACGCCACCCGTTACGACCGTGGCAGACCTTTATCGGCCGTTAATCCGCTCGATTCTACGGCAGCTGCATTAACAACGGAATTGTTATTTTATTATACGGAGTGCACCGTTTTGGAACGCGCAAACAGAGATATACACGGAAAGTAGAAATTAATAAGCAGGGCTGTATTGTGCTCGATGGCTTCGGGTGCTTTGGATTTGGCCCCACGCCCCCTCCCCCCGCCCCTAAATTAAATCTTTTATGTTGTATCATAGACTATTATCAATTGAATTAAACATATCTGTAGTTGAATTAAATTAATGGCAAGATTGACAAAAGACTCACGACTGAGAAGTGATTTTAGATATTGTACAAATATGTAGATAGCTGGACGTCCCATGGCTATAGCATAGTTATTGTCAAGCCCCGAATCGTTACGCTTTAATTTTTAGCAGGCTCTCGAGTTATAGCCGCTAGTTTCTCAAAAAGGGATCTAATATATCTGACCACGCCAACCCCTCAACATGATGAAGTTATAACAACTGTAAGGGTTGGATAGCCACCATGGCTGGGTAGATAGATTGTGAATCTTTATACGAATCTTGATTTTCATACTGAACATCATGGAAACCAAAAATAAAGATCTTTTGCAGTACAAATAAAGTAAGAATTGGTACTAATTGCTAGCGTTTTCTTGTATATTAGAAGTTTTTGTATGCAATGAACGCGTAAAACAGAATAAAATTCTGCAGCAATCGAAGGGTTTGTCGCAATAAAGGGGCAGTTCTGTTTCGATTTCGCAGTTCGATAATAACCGACGCTGGGCATCGGGTCTCGAAAAGCAGGCTGCATCGGCTATCTTGTGGTATAATGGCCATACGTGACCATATGTGCCTGATCGTTTGACAACTCGGACGCCTTCTTCAGCCCGCCCACTTCCTTGTACGCCCGACGGGCAACCTGCGAAACCCCTGTCGAAATACATTTCTCTCTCTCTCTCTCTCTCATTTTTTTTATTTAGCTTTCCGTCCCTTTGTCTCCTTCGCCAAGAGTCACCCACGCTACTACCGTGTTCTCCCCTCGCGTGTAACCTTTTGTAAATCCGCCCGGTACGAGGCATCGTTCCCTAGCCTCGTTGTCACCGTGCACGTATGCAAACGGAGAGGTGCACCCTAACACGAGCACGTTTCCATGGTAGAACACACACGCCGGTTTGCGAATTGTACGCGATTCCTCGTTATCGATTTTCCGCGTGCAGCTATTCGCGAGGATAGGACGAAGAAGGCGAAGAACGCGTTCCGAATGTAATGGTTTCCGATAATCCCGGTATCGAAATGCTCCGGGAGCTGACCCGCGGATATAATTACGGCGGCGGAGCCGACGATTGGATCGAGCCGGCGACCAAGTCTCGAAAGGCTTTCGCATAAGGAAAATGGCTGCACGGTGTACGTTCGTCTGTGCTGGAAATACTGTAAATAATTAATGGTTCTCGTTGCGCGATGCGAGGCCTCGCTGAAATGGTCCGTTTCTCGAAATTAGCGGCCGTGGTAATGGGGGTTGTAGAACGCTGGACGTTGGAGAGTCATTTTAGAACTCAACCCCGCCGGGTCGTTTAAATTCTGCGTCCTTCGAAATTGAGAGGGTAACTTGGCTGCGAACTTGCATACGTTGGGTCCTTTAACACGTTCGCAGACATGAATGTAATAACATTCAAATTTACAAGCCACATTGTCATGCATTTAATTCTATACAGCGTTCATTTTATTGAAACTAGTATACGCTTTAAAATGATAGCTATCCGGTTCATTGACTACTTCCACACCTTTTTTTGTCCTTATGCATAAAATATATCTGTTGCAATCTAATACTCTGAACAGTCGTATACAATGTGATTAATTAAGATTTGGATATGATAATTGGTTTAAGGAGAAATCGCCTGTCTATTTTCGCAGGTCATTGAAAATGTTACCGTCCGCGAAAGCGTTAAATTTCGGATTTTAAATTTTTAAGTCCAGCGGTATCGATAATAGCAGACGACGTCGGGTCCATGCGGATCCATTGTACCCTCGTTGAGCCCTTAAGTGGACCATTGGGTGCCATGTACAATTTGAAACTAACGAGTCTCTCGTTCGTGCTGATGTTCGAAGATTCGGACTGAAGACTGCTATGATTTGCATCGGTCTTATAAAATGGTATTTTGGAGCTGCCCAAGGGGATGAGATCTGTCCTATCGAATGGAGGGGGGGGGGGGGCAATTCCTTGCATCAAAAGAACCATCTTTTCAAGTTCTGAATACTCTATTTTAAAGCATCTCGCCAAGAGACGACAAAGAAGTTGGCCGGCGCCATAGGATCTAGTAGAAACGTCCCTTGTAGCTTTGGCCGAAAAAAGGGTCCTCGAGGCACGTATTATCCGGACGGTTCTCGCGGATATTCAGAAAGCCATTAGCGGGATTGCGGGATCACGGTTGTCGGGGTAGGTACGCGTGGATTGACTCCGGCGATCAAGATTGTGTATCGGGTTTTCCGGCATGAACAGCGTGCGCCGACATTCGAATCGATGGGACTCGGCGAGACGAAACGCGCCGATACGCTTGCTCCCTTTCTCCCGTTCTCGCTCGATACGCGTCGACACCGGACAAAATCGTCTCTTTTCAGGCGGGAGAGTTCATCGTTACCCGTCAGCCGGCGATTTATTCTTGGATTACGTTATGGAAGCCCGGTTCGCGGGTTTATGTAATAGCCGGCGCGTTCTCGCGCGGCGCGGCGTGCCGGCGAAACCAGACCACGAAGCGGAACAGAGCGGAGCGAGTAACCGAGGAATTCCTCCTCGAGCAACTGGTCAGATCGAGTCGGCTGGTCGTTCGTTTCAGCGGGTCCGTTATCCGCGTTTTCCAGGCCGAACCCGAATCTCGGCCTAGCCGGGGCGAAAGATCGACGGGATCGAGAAATTCGGAGGATCGAGGCGCGGCCGACTCGCAGCTGCGCGCCTGTGCCGCTGACCCAGTTCGTAGGGATGGCCATGCACCTAATTTTCCGCGACTCCGACTAGCCCAGTTTCGACTGGCAACCTTTGCCTCGCCCGACGCACTCGCACCTGCATTCTTACGCGGATCGTGTCCGCGACCCTCCGCAGCCACAGGTGGCTAAAACTTTGAAGGGGCGGTCTGGACTGTCGAAGCGAGTCTCGTCTATTTCGGAATTTTTTTCAAAGAATACTGATGCCTGTCTTGCATCAATTCTTCGCAGGCTCGGTTAGCTTCATTCCGAGTGGATCGTATACTTGTCCCGAGTCAAAATAATTACAGAAGATACGCCGCTTTGGGCAAGGTCGTGACCCTAGCGTACCGTTCAGAATATTGAGTCGTTTATAGCAAGCGAACGAAAGGCTGCATCGATTTTTTGCAGACTTGTTTACCATCGTTTGGCGTTGATAATATGTATACATATTTTCCAAGTCGTGGTACTTACCCTTGTACACTGTTCAGAAAGTCGGGATGTTCGTAGTTGAGAGTTCAATTGGATCGCGATAGACGTTCAATTTTAGGGGTGATTTAATACGATCATTCACAAGTTTGTTGTTTTTATAAAATCCAAACGAGTCCTTGCGGAGGTGTGTGCTCGCCGATGCTCGTTTTACGAACGTGCGATAAACAATCGATTGCTTCAGAGTTCTCGACCGCAACACCTCTCAACAGACAACCAGCGACACGACCCGAACAACAATAAGGACGCCTACGCCCCCGATTAGTTTCGCGGGCAAACTTTTCCCCGTTACGCAGAGGCCGACGCGCCCGAGCGATTCTCACGCTCGTGCTCGCTGCTATAATTAGTCGGCGATGTCTCGCAGGTGCCCGCCCAATAAAAGCGTATTCGAAACACCTGTTTCGCTGACGCACGCAATCGGACCCGCTATCGCTCCCCCGACCCAATGTCGGCCAATCAATTTCGAATCACTGTCGCTATGCCCTCGCAGGCTCTATGGACATTGTGGGAATGTCTCACTTGGCGTCTGCTTTCGAACACCGTTTACTTATCAGAACTGTTCCCTTGTCCCGGCGAGAGTGGTAATTAAGCTCGTATGCATTGTTCCCTTGGTTCTTATTAGTTTGGATAATCATCTCAGATTGCAAACTTTGGAGTCATCGATTCCTTTTTTTATCGTTTTATAACGATGAAAGGACTGTATTTATTTAGACCTCCCATCATTTTTACTCTAGTACTCCGATTAAGAAATTTGTTCAATCATTTTCTATGAGAGATGATTTACAATTTCAACGAATCTAAATCCAAAAATGCGAAATCGGTCATGATGACTGGCTTGGTAGGTTTCGTGTTAAAACTATCTTGGATTCCTTAGATTTCAGTTCAGCCGATACTCCAGGTGTTCCGACTCGACTTCCTCGTTCAAGCTACTTTTTTCTCGAGCATCAAAGTAGGCAATCAAATCCAAACGCACCTGTTTCTTGATCTCCATTGCTCCTTCGCTGCAATTATGTTCGAACCACTGTCATTAAATTCTGAAACGATTGCAGATGCCGTAGACGTAGATTCTACGACTATTCCAACTGCTTTAAAATTTGATTTTCTCGTCTAGACTGATGGAAGGCTGATGACTCTGGAGTATCTTTTTCGAGTGCGAATCAAATCGCTGAAAGTCTGCCTCCGTATTTTCTCGTCGAATCTCTTTCGTTCGGAGCATGTCCGAGCGCGCATTTTTCTCGCGGACCTCGCGGACTAAATTCGAGGGCCCGTTTCACAACGCTGGCGGGCCGAGTTTCTCCTGGTTATGTACGGCTTTAATACCGTATACATCCGACCTGTTTGCGGCTTTTGTGTTGCACGGCGCGGCGGTCGACCGAAGGCGGAAGTGTGTCGGTCCTCTCACTCTTTATGTCTCGCGACCGGCCCGCAACAACTCTCGCAAGAAAATTACGCGCAATCACGTTCGTCGCGATTCGAAAATAATCTCGTCCCGGCCGGGCAGCATCCTTTTCCGTTCACGGACCATGAAATCGCTATCGGTAAGGTGGCGCTCATCCTCGGTACATTGATCACGAAACGGTATGGATTTTCGAAGCGTCCGGCTCTAGCTCGTTGCCTGGTCGAAACACCGTTTACTTTAAGCGATTACTTTTACGTCCGACGCTCGAACACCGTTTGCGAATGTAATTGCTAGACCGCGGCTTTTATGCATTTACGATAAAAACGAGTAGGTCGAATATAAAATTGTAAGGTCATTGGAAGAATTCGAAGATATTGTTACATTATTTTCTACTTACTATAATTATTAAAACAAGCAAGATAGTTTCATTTAACTCATTACGTTTCTTACAATTACCTTAAACAATTTTTATTTTGCATAAAGATTCGCGGTCTAGTATTTGCATTGCCTCACTGTTACCTTCACTCTTGGTGCAATTATTCGGCTAGATATTGGCGCGGTTCGATGATACTGCAGAAAATTATATGGAGGATTTAATTGCTGGGAACGTAGTAGGAATTAAATGGCTATTACGCTTTGCAACTCCTTCGTAAAGTAGAACAATAAACAAGAGTTTACATCTTTTGCCGCGCGAAAGGATCTTCGTGGTACCAATAATTAGAGAACAAAAGCTTGTAGAGATTCTTTGCTCGAGTTCCAAGTTTAAAGTTCGAGTTTAGAGTACCAAAAGCTGAAATTGATGAAGGTGCATGCAACACCGTGATTGCCACGTCACACATACGTGGTTCGCGGAATTACTTGGCCAAATTTGAAAATGGAATTTCTTCGCTAATTTACTGTATCTTCTTAATTTCGTTAGAATCCGTAAAACTTTAGAATGGCGAAAATTAGAACGATGTCATACAATTTAACTTTTCAATTTTAACTGGATTAAATAAAATACATTAATTTGATGATATTCGTGAGGCATTGTGAGCTTGATATAGGTACAAGAAGGTGAGATTCGAAGAATTATGTTTATTATGTTTATTGCTGATAAATGGATAGTTATGGTCAACGATTGAGTTTTGCAATGCTAGTCGCACTTTCGAAAATTTTCTATTACAATCTCGTTACTAACTTCCGCAATTTTTTGCAAAGGCGCCGCGCCAACATTTACAAAAGCTTCGCGTGTTGGTAATAGGGCGGAATCGAAAATGAAACCCGCAAATGGGTTGCAGCACAGTTGGTGGGGTGTGCACTACCATAGAAATTCGTCGATAAAGGAGCAACAACTTCGGCATTTTTCGGCATTTTTCGGTCGTCGGTGTCGCCTGGTGCCTCGTCCACGCGGTGCCAGAGATAATGCCCTCGACGGGACTAATAATTCCTCAATGCCGGGGAACAACTTTCGCCAACCTTGTTTCGACGGATACGCGCGCGACGCGTGCACGTAACTTCAAGATCGGCCGCCGCGTATTTTCGTTTTCCGTGCTGTTTCGACGGCATCCAGTTCCACGCGATCATCTAACCCTGACCTGCACGCTTAGGAAAGTCCTAAACGGCCTAACGCCGCCGTTACGAGCCTCTTATCGGACTTATCAAACCAGTTACAAATTCGCTTATCCAAATTTAGTGTCTGCCAGTATTAGTGGACTGCGGATTTCATGCGTTTATGGCAGAAGCGAGTAGGAAAAACGCCAAATAGTGAAATCATTATATCAGTCGGTACCCGTTCGAATGATCAAAAAGGGAAACACAAATGGACTTTAGAGAATTCCAGAATAATTATCAATTTGTGGATTTTATGCTTCATGCAATTTTTGGAATAGAATTTGATGATTAGACTGCGGATTTTCATGCAATGTAATTATTGTTTGCGTCAATTGTAAGGAATAGAAATTAGGTAGCAACTTCATTCTATCTTAAATCATCTGAATAGATAAAAAATAATACGTTGAAGCTCTAAATTGCTTTTAATTTTTATACTATCTTGAATTGTAAGTATCCAATTTTGCCATAAATCCATCAAATCTGCAATATAGTAATTCTATCATTCATTAACATTCAACATTTTCTGTTAATTTGTAGTACAAACAATTTTTAAATGAGTGAAACAAGCATTTCCAACATTTTGTTTCCAACCTGATACTTATTATTAGACTGCAGAATTTCATGCATCTATGGTACCTGCAGATTCTTCAATTGCATGAAAACGTACAAATTAAGAAGGTCCGGTAACATTTATATTTTTCTTTTGCAATTAATTAGCTCTTAGTTGACGAAGGAAATTTTCTTTTAATTTTAGTGCTTGTAAAATGTCGTATAAAAATGAAAATTTGCATAAAAATCCATAGTATACTCATTATACTTGATACAGTTAGTTGATAAATGGAAACAAGTCGTTAGAAATAATTGCTAGCGCATGATTGATGGGGCCATAAATCTGTATTTTATCGACGAATAAAACGGAGAAGATTTATGAATCGACCAAATGTTTTAGGAGTATATAAACGTTTCGAATCGCAAGATAAATAGAAAAAGTAGAAGTGTTTAAAGAACGGAGGAAAACGTAGTGAAACGCTTCAAAATCATTCTCGATCCCCATATAATTTTTAACTTGACTTTATGAAGTAGAACAATCGAATCTCGGTCAGACAAACGAGAGTCGAAGTCGTCCCCGATGATCCATCGCGAATATGGCGTGCTGCAAGGTATGATTCACTCTCGCCTACCGGTAGAAGTTTGTCCGGCTGGTTTCGACGGCTGACCTAATGCAACAGAGGGCCCGTGTCCTCCTTTACGGCCAATCGTAAAACATTGTCTCGCATCGAGCCCCGAAAACGATCCGTACCGACTCACAATCAGCTTCGGAGTTCAGATTAAGCCTCGCCGTGCTATTGGTCATACAGAAAACTCGACTGGATTACGGACTTTCTCGTTTCAGATAGTCCAGAGTCGAGATGCGTTAGGCCATTTATCGCTTTAGCATACCGGGTGAACGACCTAACGTAATCAGCTTACATTATTACAGTATTTCCTTGTTGATAGGCTGATCGACAAAGTTCTTCCAAATACTATATTTCACATATTCTCTCCTTTTACATTCATATTTGAAGGAACGAATCTGCAACTATTTTTGCAGCAAATTATTTATTTATTTATTTATTTATTCGCGAGAAGATATAATCGCTTATAAAGGCCAGTAAAAATAATTATTCCGCCATATGCTGCAACGATAGTTTTGGACTCCGTAAGAATTGTTTAGTGATATCTGTTTTTCCGTGTACGGAGTTAGCATGATTATTCATGCTATTTATACAATTTTGAGATTGTATGTTGTGCGGCGGTTTACAGAATAAAACAGAGATATTTTGATGATGCATACAAGAAGAACAATTGAAATAATTGCTGGACATGAAATGCGACCCCCGATTACTTTGCTTACACACGTATTTACTATAGTTTTCATTTTAGTCTCGTTGCTTTCAATTTTAATGCAGCAGCACGTGCATGACCGATGCTCAACGCAGTCCACTAAAATAAACTGACAAAAATCGATGAGAGATTGAAAGAAAGTTTCGATTTTGTGGAATTAATCGATTCCTCGAACGAGCAACTGAAACCGTGCGCTTTGCGTACGGGTCCGAATGGACCCGGCACCGTATCGGAAAGGCAGAACGGTATCCCTTCTGTCCGATCGATCGCAAGAGAGACGAGCAGGTTCGAGATACGCTGGCCGAGAAGCGAAGACGGCTCTGTTCTAATTGAACGCACGGTTCACGGCGCATACCAATTAATAAAGAGCAGTCCGGTGATCGCGGATGGACCGGATGCACCGTTATCGCGTTCGATAAGCGGGACTTTGTTTTTCACGGGAGAGCCCGCAAACGAGCAAGAACACGCTGATATCTCATCTCGGCGTGCACTTGAACCTTTCGAACATCGCGTCGTCGCGTCCTCGATCATTTCCTGCGCGATCGATGGACGCCCACAGTGACTGGACACATTTCTTCCAGAATCTTTCAAAGAAAAGTCCAGCAGAAAAACTGTTACACCCCGTCGACTCTGTTAATCCTCCGTGATGCTCCGTAGCTTTATCCCGACACGGTAGCAGCTATTGATTTCGCTGAAATACGATTTTTCAAACCGAAGTACTAGATAATTTTTTATTTAGAAAACTTTCTACACGAACAACAACATCTATGTGTAACCAGAGCGAATATCTGGCAGATGCGAACAATTTGTATGTGCAGAAAATGAATGGTGTAATTAACCCTTTGCACTTCTCTACGCACCCTCGAAAACTCTAAACCTATCGAAATTGTTCGCAATTCTTATATGAATATTCTGTTCCTGAATCAAGAAATATATCCAACAATTTCTAATGGAAGCAGCTTTATGGTTTCAATAATTAGGAAGAAAATGTGGAATCGGTCATTTGATCGACGGTGGTAGCTTTAAGGTTAAATATGGAAAAGTAAATAGATTTAGGACAAACCCGGTAAAGTGAATATGTACCCAGACGTGATGTAGAAATAAAATTTTTGTATACTGTGCGAATGTGACACCGTGATAAAATTCGGGCTGTAAAATGTCTAATTGCCCCGTACGAATGACACTCGCGGGACTTTCGTGGTGAAATGGATCCACTTCCATTTGCCGTCAGAAGTGAGAGGATTTTTCGGCGTTTATAGGAAATCTTCGGCTGATCGTTCACGTGTGCACACGTTCTGTTGCAGGCGTAGGGGAAGAGGTCGCACCGTTAAAGCGTCGGAGGGTTTGAGGCAGTGAAACTGGCTGGCCTACAATGTCCGCTAGTATGCGGAGCACTCTGCAAACCGTTCCAGAATCAGTGCCGGCCGACCACGTCACAAACTCCAAAGTAAGTTCCACCGTTTGGCGAAAGTCCGCTTACAGTAATGTCCGTTTTATTCGTTGTTTGCAATTCAGGGGCGAAACGGTGACGGGGTTCTCACGCGACAAATTTACTACGGTCCCCTATCTTCTTCCGCCCTCTTGGGAAACTTAGAATCATCTCACGTAAACTGTTACTTTTGTTCCTACACTCGACACTAGATTTGCGGACGGTCTACTAGCGAATTACATTTTGAAAATGTAAGTATTAATAAAACTCGCGGTCTAGTAATAATAAAATCATTCGTTTGCAACGTTCGAAATTAATGCACGTATCAGATGTCTTTAATGCAGCAAAATTTGTTTTGATAAGATTAACATTTGACTGCAACGTCACCTATATGTGAGCGATGGAATTATTTGTTCAGCTTTGAAAATTGATTTTTAAGGTAATCTATTATCACTTCCTAGTTTCATTTGGATCCACAAAACGTAAGAGTGTTCAAACACGTTATTGATGTCATGTAACTTGAGTTTCGAATTTCAGCTTCACTAAATAAAATATTTTACTTTTCTGAAATTTTGTCAGGTTTCGACGTATCAGTCAAATTGTAAAGGAACTTTTCCAAGACCATGTAAAGGCCATCGATTATTCTAGCAAAGGAAGTAAAATTATACATAAAGTCGAGTACTAGAGCATCGGAGCAATTAATAAATTCTAGTAGTTATCAGGCGGGTTACGAAAGAGCAGCTTTGTACGATCGTACCCTCGATTTACTGGCCAACTGTAGGCACACAATCAATGTCCGCGAATCTAGTGGCCCAAGGCTTGCCAAAACAGTGGTTGGTGCACCTAGAATTTCATTAGCGACCGGCGTAATCGATCGAGCTCTAGAGCGTGCTCGAAGATGTCGCGTGTCCCGCCCACATCCGGTGTTCCTCGAGACAGGCTCGATCGAACGCCGTTGAAAAAATCGAATTCCATCGGTAGACCCAGCCTCTCGTCACCGTTTCGTCGATCGATAGTGTGCCTTGTCACGCGAAACGCGTTAAAGGGTACTCGGTTGAGCGATCGCGCTCGGCGCACGGATTTGCGGTGACCGGACAGCGTCGACGACGACGACAACGACGACAACGAAAGAAAATGACGGAAAACAGTCGAGAAAACCGCCGAGAAAATAATCGAGAAAGTAATTGAGAAAATCGTCGAGGAAACCGACGAGAAGACCGTCGAGGTTCGATCGAATTCGGTCAGCGCAAGCTCCGTGCCCGAGAGCCGATCGTGACTCGTGATTGTAATCGTTAATCGTGAGTCGTGATCGAGCATAAATATACATTTGGAAGTGTTGTTCCGTTGCGGCGATCGCGTCATTTCGTGGTGCTTCGTGACGTCTTTGGTTAACGGGTCGGGGTGTTGCACTGTACTAACGCTTCACCAGTCGCGTCAAGGAAAGACACGGAGTAGGACGTGGTAGCCGGTGATCGGCTGTCTCATTTCTTTGTCGCCAGCGGAGCGCAGTCTCCGTCTCATCAATCGTTTTCACGAGTCGGGCCCGACGACGCCGACGACGACTCGCTCGAACAGGTTTCCAACTGCTTTCGAATTTTCTCCGGCCACGAGAACTCGAGCTTTCGCGTTCACCGAGGCTGTTTTCGAGAGGATCGAGGCGCCGCGAGCTCGATGTTCCATCGCGACGATGTCCAATTAGGCCATTTTGTACGCAGAGCTGTCCAATTTGTTGCAGTTCTCGGATCGGGCATGATTTACACCACGAATAATACCGTAGATATTCACTTTCTTCGAGATACGTGTCTCTACGCGCGGCTATATTAGAACCGATGCAAAATTCGTAGCCAATTATCTGCTTGTTTTAGAATAACGACACTAAGACGTGTTTCGTACGCGTTGCCGGTGCCAAACTTGACTATTTGTAACCTCTCATTGTAAACTAACGTACGTAAGAGCAATCTATCTATGTTGTATTGATTTTAAAGCAAGTTACGTTATCTTCAATCACTGACTACCGAGCATCAAGCCTAATTAAACGTTTCGATTCGAAATATCGGAATTAAATTTCAAAACAATCGACTCATTCAGGGTCTTATTAATCTCGGTCGTTGATTAATAGACTGCGGATTTTATGACAAATTTAAAAAAATTAATATTGTTTACATATTATTTTTAACTTACGAAAATGTTTAAACAAAGAAAGAACTGCTACTTGGCTTTTGTTTTGACAATTTTTATTTTGCTTAAAGATCCGCAGTCCATTAATTAGAGTATTTTCGGGGGGCTTGGAATCGACTCCGGTAAGCATTTAGCAGGTATCGCGGAACTTCAGGATAAGCTGAACGTTTCGCTTCGTCGCCCTTTGTGTTCGCGCGCGTTCGTTGCGCGTGACTCGAGCCTCGTCGATGGAAAGCCGATGGTCAATTTGATTCCACCGGTAGACCTTGGATAGGGCTCACCGGCCGAATATGGTTTCGGCAGTACGGTCGCTGACATCGGTTGGTTGCGACCGCGTTACCGGTTAGGAAATCCACGTATCCGCTTCGACGATACCAGCGGAAGCTGATCGGTCGGCCGGACGCTTGCTCGAAAGCTGATTATACACCGAAGCCTCGGATACTCGCTTAGAGGTTCGCTTGGAATTAGGGATAGCAGTATTGGACATTGAACTGCGTAGAACCGTGTCCTTGGGGCTTGATTTTCGGGGGATAAAAGATCTCGGATTTTTCTGGCTGCATTGAGAGCAACTAAACCTACATGATGGATGCAAGCGAGACGACCGATAAATCTATGTTAGAAACTAACAAGATTATTTTTGTAACATCGAGTTATATCAGGAGAACGTAGAATTTATTTACATATACTGGTTCTAGACCACGGTCTACCGAAAATATGAGAAATTGTACAACAATTATACAGAACCATCATAGGATCGTAATAGTTGTATAGCGTTACCTTTAAATTCTGAAAGTGTACAGAAAAATACTATTCAAATTGAACTGGCCATAGTTCTATAATAATCATTTATTCATGCGTACGAGTATAAAAACCCTTTGTTACAGAAGAAGAAGAAGCACAAAGGAAGAGCTTTTGTATAGCTGTTATACGAGTACAATAAAAATAGAAAGAACAATATATCTATATAATGATACAGCGCAATACAAAAGCAAGAAGAAAAATAAGAGATAGTGTAATGTATATACTAAATATATAGTTGATATAGTAAATGTGTATAGTATAGATAAACATAATAGTTGAGCGATGTCATCAGATATACAAGTAGTGCCGTTGGTAAAAAAGTAAGGCAAGAATACGGAAGAAAGTTCTATGAAACTCTTGTCTTATCAAAAAGCGACGTCTTAGGACAACCCAGTTGAAGTAGGAAGTATTCAAGCTGAAGTGGGATAAGATGTCAAGGCTAGAAAATCAGCCATTAACGCCTAAAAAGACAAATTGAAAACTTATTACTATAAATCTCCACCATGAGTTGTTCAAGCAGGGAAAGGGGTTAATTAAGGTGTGTTGCTCTTTCGAAGTTGCAAATATATCGTACTAACATGGGTTATGCATCTGGTTCACTGTGACGTCACGTAGATGATTCGTCTTTGCTTCGGGAAAACTATCCGAAGCCGTGTCAATAGGTATATATGGCGTAAGGAAACCATGTATCCCAGAGGACGCATGCTAGGCAATGTTGCGCGACCGATATCGAACTTTTAAATTTGGCATTTTCTTCCTGCGATATCGTTTTCCCGGAAGCGTTGTCCCCAGGGCCAACGAGCCCATATTCCCGGACTAGGAAGTCGACGTCGAAAAGCGAACGAGTTCGCCAGTTACTCGGACGAGTTGATTCGAGTTCGCGGATGCTGGCGTTGACCCTGACCCAAACGGCTAGCGTAACCAGAGGACGCTATCGACCCCGTTAATTAGCGGCGCGGGCGAAACGCTGCGCTGTGCCGCGCCGGCTCGCGCGGTTCCGCCTCGTTCCAGGAAAGAGGCCGTCACACGATGACTCGTGTTACCGGTTTCGTTCTCGTGACGTGACGAAACGGGAGTCTCTCTCTCTCTCTCTCTCTTCCTAATCGCGACAAATTAAGCAACGGACTAAGCCGCATGGCCGCCGAGTCGTTTGCGAACGATGCATTCGTACTTGACTCGGTTGTAGCTCTCTCCCGCTCCTCGAGAGAAGCCGTCTTCCCTCTTCTCTCTCTCTCTCTCTCTCTCTCTCTCTCTCTCTCTCTCTCTCTCTCTCTCTCTCTCTCCTCTCCTCTTCCTTGTGACTCTCCCCGGCGCGGCGCGCTCAATCGTTAGAGTCCGCAATTGTTCGTTAAGCTTAATTCTAGTCGACGACGAAGCAGCCACTTCGCGGCCTACGGTAGCACCCTCTCCGCTGCCGCGACGGCTTACCTTGTTTTCTAGGACTCGCGGTTCTTCCCGCTCGAGTTATTCAACGCTGGAACCTCTCGACCAGTTGGAACGACCCGTTTCAGGTTCTTCACCCTGCAATTGCTCCTCAAGGAAACTATCAACCCTTAACCGGGCACGTCTTTCTCTCCAGAGCATATGGACGAACGAAACTTAGCTGGACCTCTTAGAAATCGTTACACACTGGACTCGAACGTCGGTTTTTCTCTTGTCGATGGGCTAACAGCGGCGGGGATCCATTTCTGACAATGTTTGTGATCTCGTATAGAGCGTTCACGAGAAGATGATTAATTTAGAAGAAGGTGCTAAAGAAGTTAAAAAGCGAGAATTTTTGTTTTATTCTTCTTCGTTATTTCAAGTAATGGCCAAATTACGAAAAAGTGTTTCAGTTATTGCACAGTAAGCTAACCCCTTTGCGGCGACTTTGATCGACTTTGGTTGGCTCTTAACTCGGTGGCACTACTGAGTACGATTTACCACAGAAGTAGTCAAGTTAAATTAAAAAGGCTGTTGGAGTTCCCGTTATAATTTTTCAAAGATTTTAACATACGTTTTAAATATTATTTGAATTTTAAAACACTGTACTTTAATACAAAAGAGAAATATTCTAAAGCTATGGTGTCTATACTTCAAATAGGGGTATTTTTAACCCCTTAACGAGAACCTGTGTTACAATATGGTGCGTGCCTCTCAGCGAGTTAAACAGCCAATTGCAACTGGATCTCAATCCCGATGAACCACGTAAAAGTTAAACATCTAGATAAATTCTCCATTGTCCCGCAGAATATCCAATATCTACACCGCGAATCTCTCTGCGAAGTAGAAGATTTCAGCCGTAAACTCGGTGAACTCTTCCGTCATTACCGAGTTTAATGAGATGATTTCAATAAGATGAACGCGTCGTAAAAGCCAGTTATGGGTTACCGAGAGTCAATCGGAACTGCTCGACGATTTTAACATTGCGGAGAATAGGTAGACATTGTATTCCGGAAGAAAGGAACTGCAAGCTCTATCATTCAATTGTCACGTGTCGCGACACGGTTCGAAAGGGGTTGGATCGATATCAATGGGTTATCGGCTGGCCGCTGTTTGCGCGTATTAGCTGACACCTAAGTTTAGCTATTCCATTTTCTTCGGAGCGGTATATACACAGAAAATAATTCGTTGAGCGTGAATTTAGTCCACGGCATTCCGCCAATTCGCCGGACCCTGACGCATTTGTCGTTCGTCGCTCGTCCGATTACCAGCTCCACGGTCATGCCACTGTCTCACCTGATTCGAAATACTGTTCACCCCAAGAACAATCGTCTCACTGACATCTCATTTTCGAAGATCTCGGGTTACGAGCGTGGAAATGCAGAGGACTGTTATGGAACTTTTGCGATTCACCCCCATGTGACGGTGGAGATTTTCTTTCCGTTTGAACGCAAATATGCCTTAAAAATCTTGCAGCTTTCTTTTAGCAGAATCAATTTCTTCTATTTATTTATTTCATAAAAGAATATTAGTATATCTTATAACATTCGTAAAAATGTATTAGTTTCCATAGATTATTGAACAAGTACAACAAAGACATCTAACGAAATACAAAATAGTTTAATTATTTGACAGTAACTGTTAACAAAAATGGTAATGATTTTGAAATTTCATGAACAACTTGACTAAAAAGACAAATACGTTTAGTTATTTGCTCTAGAACAATACCACATGTAGATTATCGCTATCGGTGCAAACGCTCTAGTTACACCAACGATAATACTCCCGTAGAAAAAGGTTCTATCGCAGTGGGAATATTCTATTAGCTGGTCGAAATACAAACGAAAACGCTGAAATTTTCGAGAGAATTCATCGAGCTGTCGCTTGAAAACAAATTCAAAAAGGTCGACGTACTTGTGAGATACCTGGACATTTTTGTTCAACCCGAGTGTCTCCTGAGTACTCGGATACCCGGGTACCTCGGGTCCCCGAATGAAGGTACTAGCTCTTGCAGCAATCTTAGGGGTGGCATGAAGAATCGGTAAGAAGATCCTCGTTCGGAAATCCTGTACCGATAGAGCGTTAAGTCGTTTGGCCGAGGCAACGCCAGATGGCGATCGCAGTCTTTTCGTTCGAATGCCGCGCTGGGAGAGGCAGCGGAGGCGAAACCGATCGACGAGGACGTTGCTATCTATCGGTTGCACCGCTGGGAATCGCATCCTATCGCGCCGAATCGCATGCCATCGCATCGCATCACGGCGCGGAATCGAAACGTTCCGAATCCGCGTATCGGATTCCCGAAATAGTTACGACTCAATGAACGAAGGGACGGCGGGAACGGGCTTCCTGCGTTTCTTCGCAGACAATCCCGAATCTCCTTGTGTCCGGGCAGGTAGCTGGAGGATCGGGAGGAACGGCGACTGCCATTTATGGCAGCGAGGACCGCCGTAGAGAATCAATTGTCCCCGTTCCCGTGCAGCTTTGCGGCGAAGCTGCGCCGTGGTCGTTGCCAATTGTTCCCAGGCCGGCTTCCACCTACGAGAAACCGGCGTGGTTGACCTCGTGAAACGACTACGCCAACGGCCCCTTGTCCACGGGTCCTGGATGCTACGCGCTTATGCGAAAGAACCGATCTCATGCGGCCCGAACACGCTGACGTTTCGCCACGCGACTTCTTCGCGCTTCCGCCAATGCTCGAACAAAGCTCAATTAAAGGCAACAGTTGTTTTGCGAAAGATGATACCAAGAATCGCCGTACTTATTACTTGAACACTTAGCTGTCTTCGAGTTTGCCAGAGTTCCGCATTATTTTATCTTTTATTTTATTTTCATGTTATTTTGTACATATGGGCAAGAACCCGTTTTTACAATAAAATATTCGGACTGCCTCAGAGAAATATTTATCTGAGACATTTGGCCGAATTAATTGCTTTTAGTCAAATATTTATCTATTTATTACAACAATTCATTATTCTATTTATTCGAATAATTCTTTATTTGAATGTTTCTGTATTCGAATGAAATTTTTATTTAGATTAATTTTTATTCGATTGAAAATTTATTCGACAGTGTCGAATCAAATTTGATTCGCTAAGTCTTTGTCTTTTATCCGTCATCCGAATAAAATGTTGCCCATATCTATAGTTTATCCACCAATCAGAATAAAATTCTCCTTCTCGTTCCAACAGATAAAATATTAATAACAAAAATAATAATAGTATATTGATGCGATGGGAAAACCCTTCGTTACATACTGTAACAGAACAAAATAAGATATAAAAAGAAGTAAATGAGGGTGAAAAAAAATAAAAATAAAAGAAGTAATATAATACTATAAATGATATGTTACGACAATTTTTGTGCTGTGATAAGGACGGAACGTTTAAACGATGCAGAGGAATTATTAAAAGAATCAAATATGCCGCAAAAACGGTTCGAAGCGAGAAACGATAAGGCAATTCAATTGACCGTACACAGTACGGTGGGATTCAGGTTGGAATAGTCCAATCTTATTCGACTATCCAATTAATTTTGGGGTGAACAGTTTCGATTGGGATAGCCATGTTTGTCGCAATCCTCCTGTCGATCTATTTCAAAAGAGCAGTGAATTTGCAAAGGTCCGTGGTTTTGGTATCCGAAACAACTTACCGCTGACTTTAAACAGACTTACGAAGTTCAGCGGCGTCCTCCGGCGATGCAATTACGGGGTTAAATAAAGAAGAGCGTCTCGACCGTTCCGGCCGCAATGTTTCCTCTCGGCCGCTTTATGGCTACGTGGATATCGAGAACCCATTAGCGGGACGGCGGCCTGGATGGCGCAAGGTAAAGAATAAAGTAAGAATAATGTAAAAATAACCGTACGCTGGACCTCGCGTCGAACGGGAACGAGACGGACGGCCCCCACCCACGCCGGGGAAATCGCGCGAGATTTTCTTGTTTCGCGATGAAAGTCTTGGCTCCGGCCGGCGCGGCAAGGGAAAACAGGTGCCGATTTCACGCTTGTTCCGTAGTTTTCGATCGGGCCTGGTTGCCATGCTCTCGCTTAGGAGAATGGACAAAATTAAAAAGAAGTCACTGCTTCGTATCTGTTTAAAACTATGCGCATGATGTGTTAGAATGTCTAATTAATCATACTTAGCAATAGAACGTTCAAAAAAATTGAACAACAGATTAATTTCAAAAGAGTTTTCCGAGCGAGTATTAGGAAAATCAAATAGCACGTTGTTTCACACAATCGCTCGAAACGTCGTCTTCTCGCGATCGATCTTCCAATTGTGAAGCTCTAATTCGTCGACGGGCATAGTTCGCAGTTTTCACTCGCGTAGAACAGATCCACGTGGAACGGATACCTTGTGTAGATCGAGGAACGGCTGCATTTTACTATCCTCTGTGTATTTTCCTGGCGTGTTGCGTTCCCAATGAATCAACGTATTGATTGCCACGTCAAGTCGATCGTATACGGCTGGGATGATTCATTGATTTCGGAACAAATGTTTGTTGTCGAACGTTCGAACACTCTAGATATTATTAGGATTTGCAGCAAGCAGAAGTTGTGGCCATCAGTGACCTCCACGATCTCGTGCCTCGCATGAAAATAATCAAATTAGTCTGATACACGTTGGCGTGTAAAGTCATTGTACATAGCATGATGATCGGGGAGTCCATAACTATCGTTTGCTAAATCCTATTAATATTTCGCCAAGTGGCTATTGCGTGTTTAATTAAACTTTTGAACAGTGAAGCCAAAATATATATATAGTACTCCTCGAGTCACAGTAAACTTTCAACAAATTAACTTGTAATTTCATGAAGGAATCAACTGTAAATGCGTCTAGGTCAATAAAAAATTACTCTAGGATTTTTACTTCGAAAAATTACTTCGGACATCTTGTCAGTCGTGCGTCTAGAATATGAATTATGAAATCAATTAAACGTATCAAAAAGTGTAAACATATTCGCAGCACGAACTTATGAGATGACCTAATGGCAGAAAATTAAGGATGCATCGATAGACTCGACGTACAGAGACAGCAACCGCTTTTAGTAAAGGAGATAATTAATTTCTTAAAACGGGGACGACGAATGAATTCGCACGTCCTTATTTGACGATGACTGTTGGTTCGCGACACGTAAATTCGCACTCAATACCCGGAAGAAGCGTCAGACTCCAATATGCAGCTGTAGAATCCAATTTGCTGGTTAGGAGCCGTCGGTAACCTTGCGCGGCCACGCGCGCCTCCGTTCCGTTCACACAATAAAGACGATACGTCGCTGAAAACACGCCGGATAAGATCGCGCCGACGCAATAGCCGGCGAAAAACGCTCGACAATCGATCAACCACGCGGACCGGGCTTAACCCGACACTGTTCGGGCTGTTTCACGGCTCGAGAGCAATTTGCGGCAAGAAAGCAGATGGCAACCGCAAACCGGGTTCCTCGTCGGCCAGCTCGTGCATCCGTAAACATGGTCTCGGCCATCGAAACGGACGTGGTCGGAGCTTCGTTGGTTTTACGCTCTTGAAATTTCGCTCTTGGCTTTCGAAACGCAACGTTGCCCTCTGTTGTACGCGACACTTTATCCGAAGTCGTACTTCCGAGGTGTAGCCTCACGATAATGAGATTAGTTCGAGAACCGTCTCTGCGAGACTTGGAAAAACCGAATTGCCAAAGAAGCGGCATTTCTGATACGAAAACCCCTTGAGAAATAATTTCATATGGTGACCAAAACGGTGAAGTTAACATGAAAATTTAAAGAACAATTGGAACCACAGACTGCAATCATAATCATATTGGCCCAAGTGATTTGAATTTTTTCGAGACGTTAGTCCGACTAGTTTGCTAGAGAGTAAGTGAAAAAAATTCGTTTTAGTTTTGAATTGTAATAACGAATATATTCATCATTATCGAAATAATAATGAATCCGATTATATTGCGTCCGACTTTGTCTTTACGAAATCCTAAAAATTTCGATATCGACGTTGGGTTGAAAATGGGAAATTCAGAGCGCGAAGTATAGGTAAATGGGAATCGAGATAATAAGACTGCCTCGTCCAATTACGTCTAGGATGTTGTTCCTTCGTCGAGAGTCGGAGGGCGATTTCCCATCGAAAAAACACGATCGTCGTGGAAAGCATCGACGTCCTCTTTAAGATCAACATCGTCGGCTCCGCATTTTCCGTAGCCGCGGATCAGCGTCGAGCTGATCCATCGAAAAACTGCTTTGCGGCACGGAGCTCTCGAAGCTTCGCCGGCTTCCGCGAGACCCACTCGATATCCGCGGCCGAGGTGCTGCATTTTTTTGCGAATTAATCGCATCTCAAGGAGAACCGGGGCCGGTCGGCTTCGATCCGCGAGAATTCCTCGCCGCGCGGTAAAAGCCTCGCAACCAAGCCAGCAAACCGAGCCGAGCTTAGTCGAGCCCGACCATCGTCTCCTGCTCTTAATTAACACGAAAAGCTGCCCCGGAGAATCGGCAGCAATCGCTAGGAAGAGAAATCGAGCCCAGGAAAACTCGAGCTCTTTTTCTTTTCGCAGCCTATCGTTCCCCAATGCGATTACGCAACGGAGCTCGACTGAGCTCAGCCGGTTCTCCTTCTCGGAATCACCGTCGTCACGGTGAGATCACCGCAAAAGCGATCTCACGGTATCGGCTACGAAAACGATTCGATACCGTGAGCCAAGCTCGATCCGGCGATACACGATTTTCACCGATTTTTCATCGTTTTCTATAACATTATTGGGGTTATGGAAGTCGGCGACTCTGTTCTAGAAGAATAGAATTTCTGTGAAAACGAAAAGGTAACTGAAAGATAACAATTAGTTGCTTTTCTCGTTGTAAATTTGAAGACATTTTGAATACTCGGAAGTCAAGACGAAATAAAACGGACGAATAATTATAAATAATTATAACGAAAAAGCTGTATGCAGTGTCTAAGTTATACAATCGATGTCGCTTTTATTTCTTCGACACAGTTTAGGTACACTCTTCTCAAAGAGGACGTCGTAACAGCTAACCGATTAAATACTATAACAAATAAATTATTTAATAGATTTTACATACATTTATTTATATAGATTTTAGTACAACTTGTAAATCTTGTCCCATTCGACTCGGTTTGCGGAGGTAACGTTGAATCGATAGCTGATCGATCGGTCACGTTGAGAAGCTCGATACCTGAGTTGCGGACGGAGCACATCCAGAAACCCAATTGAAAAGATCGATGCGAGTAACCTAATCGGACCTAAGCACGACCAATCGCCGAGTAGTCGGTAATTTCTGTTTACCGAGTTAAAAGGGTTAAAAGGAGAGCAATTTCCGAAAGCGAGATCAACAAGGTGTACCATTTAAGACGGTTTCTATTCTGAACGCAATGCCAAGGCCGCGGTTCGCCCACTTCGCATTGATTATACGGGTTTGGAGGATCGATAAATCGAAGGGTGAAGACACGCGGCGCGCGTGTGTAGAGTAATAATAATATCAGCAGAGCGCGCGCGCGAACACGGGCCGCGTGAAAACCATCGTTAATCTGTAACGATGTTATGACTCCGGTTCTACACGGAACATTTGGCTCCCTGATCACGTTCATCGAACGATATTTCCGTTTGGATTGGTCGGATCGTCTGCGTCCTCTCCTCGCTGCGTACCAATCTATGGAAAATAGCGTGCTCGAGGTAAAATTCTCCGAAATTGTCCCTCAGCTTGTTGATAATCGGCGACTATAAAAACGAGCCGCGAGACTCGAACGATCGTATCGCCTCTTCCCAAGTTGCTCATTTTTGTTTACAAGTTGAGAGTGAATTCGGGAGGATTTATCGTATATCGGTTATCGATGTAAACGTTCCTGCTTCTACGGATTACCGACCAATCGTTTTAATGGCTTTTTATTCGAGGTTGTCGCACGACCGGCGTGTTTTCACGGCGATGAATCACGTCTTTTAATCGCTTTCGAAAGTTCCGATGCGCAGCATGGCGTCACGATCCGGTCGATCCAGAGCAAACAAAAGTGCTGCGAACGGTACAACAGCGACATGAGTACTCCGTCCTAATTAGCTGACGTTTCGACAAGGAAAGGTCGTGATACGTCGAGTGACGGCGACGGTAACGGTAGCGATGACGTGCACCTGGCCACTGGGAACGCGTCACCTTTACCCGACTCGCTAGATTCGCAGAAAAAGTTGCACTAATCGACTGTACGTTCACTGAAACGGTCGGTCGGGCCTTTCGAGCTATAAGGAATATTTCTCTGTCGGTGAAATCGTTGCCGGTTGTAATCATCCTGGATTACTAACCGTGTCAATGTATCTTATCTGCGAAATATTCTTGCTAATTTTATGCATTCGTTATCAAGCATGTAGGTGAATTTTCAGACAGCAGCGAAAATTTTATTTTATATTGAGTCTTATACGCCAGTGTACCTGTTTCAATATTTTCTACATTGTAGGTCGAACTATTTCCTGTCTTGGATAAATTATTCGTTATGTCTCGTTTGCCTACTCCTTTGCTGCTAGTTATAGACATGTCATTAACCGGTTAGCTGTTTCTGGCGAGTATACTCGTCCTAACACAAAATTGTTGCCATTCCTTCGTGATGAATATACTCGTCGAAAATTGCCGAACACGAGTTATCTTGTGGTAGACGCCGACCACGATGCGTCTGTCAAATGTTCGTTGTTAACAAAAAAAGAATTTATTTATTATCATTTATTTATATTTATTATCGTTTATTTATCTAAAACGAAAGAAATAATGGTGTTAGAACAGATTTCTTGATAATAGGCTTGGCAGTCAATGTATTAAGATGAACACTCTGACATTCTTCATTAAATTTTCAAAAGTCAAACATAGACAATATAATTACAGTAAATGGCACACTTTTCAAAGAGACTGCATCAGCTAACTGGTAATTACAGTAAATGACACACTTTTCAAAGAGATTGTGTCCTGCTAACATCCATCTTATATAGTTTACAAGTTCGTGAACACGATGAATACCATAAAGAAATCCGCAGTCGAATTGCAATGTACGTCGCAAATTTCATCCCTCATCGATCATCCGTCACCCACGCGACATTGTGCGTTAGATTCGAAAGTATGACGTCCTACCACCATCCACCGGTAGAACACGCGTTAAACAAGTGTACCTCCAAACGTGACCTCTTGAGGTCTTGGCTTCGAACCGTGGAAACTGCGAACGCGTGATCGCACGAGGACCCAAGTTACATAATCCCGTAGCTTGCGTTGCGCTCCACATCTGTCGCTCATTATTTATAATTTTTCTCCGGATCACCTGCCGGCCCGCCTGCGCCGGTCGTTTCTGACCCACATAATAAACGAGCAACAATGTTTTCCAATCGGCGAGACGCGGTTCGAACTGGAGCGGAAAAGCTGCTGGTAACGTAACACACCCGGAGCGCAGAGCGGAGTAGAACACAGAGCAGAGCGTGGCAGAGCAAAGCAGCACCAGCAGCACGTTCTTCCGATCGATCGAGGCGTTGAAGAAGGCTGGCCCCGAAGCTCGATCATCTCTCTCGCCACGAGAGACCGTAACCCGACCATTAACTGGGTTGATCTTGCCGGCGCGCAAAGGGAACGTGTCAAGGATGTATGCACGGTATACGCGAAGCCTGGCCCGGACGATCGATAACACGGTTTTCCCCGTTCGAGCTCGATCCGAGTCATCGGGCAATTCTACCTACCTCCGAGTAGGGTCGTTCGGATGCTCGAATTTTCAAGCAAGTGCGACTCGCAGCGAGTCGGATACTCGCGTTTCGATCCGATCCGAGAGACTCGACCAAACTGGGATTTAGTGTGATTTATTTACCCTTTCTATAGGATATTTCAGCTCGTCAACGGCAACAGCGATTTAGTGTGATTTATTTACCCTTTTTTACAGGACATCTCAACTTGTCAACGACAACAGCGATAATGTAGACATAGGGTAGTGGAGCGGCTTACTTTAAGCTGACCAAAGAGTAATTTTCTTTTTTGTTTAAATCTAAGTTCTTGTATTTTATCCGTCCTTACGTGACTGCTACATTATCATCACTTTCTCTCGCTGTAACAAAGGGTTTATTCCACTATGACTGAGAGAGGTATTAACACCTTTCTAAAAGATTTAATATTTTTAAATTAAGAGAACACTTAATATTTACAAAACTGACAATAAGATTTTGATAACAAGTATATAACGAGGATTTTTAGGATTTCGCAGAGGGATTTTTTAAAAATATATAACGAATATATTTTTTAAAAAGACATTTCATATTTTACATAATTAAAGAAATTACATATTTTTAAAAAAGTATTAATGTCCCGCACAAAACTTGTTACCTTAAGAACAAATTGTCGAAGTGCTGTGCATCGAGCAATTCTTTGAATCGAGATTCGGTTCGATTCCTTCGAGTTTCCGCGCACTTCCATCCCCGAGCGGAATCTGAGAGGCGTGAGGGTAGTCGGCGTGGTCCCACCGAAGTGGAATCGGCTCGGGAGAAGCATTCCGCTTGCGACGGAGGATCGGCGAACGCGCGGAATTTTTATTAAAACACGGAAACCGGGGCGGAGAGGCGTCACCGGAAAAGTTGAACGAATTTACCTTGACATTAAACGTATTAGGGCCGCGCGCCGGTCTCCCGAGGCTTATGCCGTGTGCATGTTGCACGATGCGCCGAGCCGAGCCGAACCGAGCCGCGCGTCTGCTCCAGGAGTCAATTAATCTAATGGATCCATCGCTTTGCCTTTCCGGCGAGTATTACCTTCTCTCCCTTACCTTCGTCATCTTCTCTCTCTCTCTCTCTCTCTCTCTCTCTCTCTCTCTCTCGCGCACTCGCTCTCAGTCGGATCTCTAAGCTACGTTCTCTGTAAACGTATTCATTGCACAACGAATGCATCTAGGCGCGGTTTAGTCTCGTTTAATTTCTATTCGAGCGGCGGCGCTCGATGCACGTAGAAACGCATGCACGTCGAACGGTGTTCTACGTGACCGGAGTGAACACGCAGGGCGAACAAAGCAGTCCGCAAGCGGACTCTCGAGCGCACCTAGTGACCTCATCGGTAGATCGGGTCGAAAATCGCGAGGAACGATCTCGAGGGTCCTCTGCCCTTTTCCTTTTTTAAGCACTAGAACTATCAAACCAGTCAAAATGACTGCGAGTCTTTATGCAAAATAAAAACTGCTTGCATCGATTGCAAGACAAATGAGCCAAGTATAATACCCTTTCTTTCTTAAATAATTTGAATAAGTTGAGACTAACTATAAGTTGAGACTTATCTATTTTATGTTTCACTGTTCCATTTTCGCCGTAAATGCATGAAATCTGCAGTCTAATTGTAATTGAAATCGTACAAAGTCCTAGTAAATCGAATCTTGTACTTGTTATAAAGTAATATACAATAATAACTTTTTGTACTCGGTAGTTCCATTGTTAATATCAATTCGGTGTGGAGAGATTCGTTTCTGCTTGCAGGACCAAATTTAACGGGTAAGCGATGTAAATGCATTACATGCAGAAAAATAAAGAGAATATTAGTTAAATATTGCTTGAGTCATGAGAGAAGAAATTTTCAAAAAATACTCAACATTGCTGGTAAAATTCCCGAGTCCTTTGGTCTGTTTTGTTTTTGTATTTGGCACCATCCTTTCACCCCCGAAATTTGTT
Organism: Augochlorella aurata; assembly: GCA_028455555.1. NCBI lineage: Eukaryota > Metazoa > Arthropoda > Insecta > Hymenoptera > Halictidae > Augochlorella > Augochlorella aurata. The sequence continues at coordinate 9,910,782 of CM052160.1, read as the reverse complement.
GACAACCCAATTGACGAATGGAAGCACGTAGGCTAACTGTTAGTACAGCGATCTCTACTCCCAAATGCTCGACGTTATGGAAAAACTATTTGTTGACATCCTATCCACTCGCAGTAAGAGTAAATTCTGTTTTCATAATTCCAACGCGTAGCGTGCGTCGCATTTGAACCTTCAAAGGACCTTCGATTTAGGAGCCGCTCCCATTTAAATGGACATTTAAATTTACCGAGCCCGAGTGGAATTTCGTGTCTAGCCGAAGAAGATAAGTCATCGAAAAATAAACTACAATAGTTATCATCGAAATTAGTTTTTTATCTGCTTCTTAATCAATTTTTGCATGAAATAATCTATTCGCAACAGTGCTCGATGTTTCAACCACAGAACGCGATACAAATTTTTATACCAACGACGTTGACTTCATCATTGATGGTTTAAATAAATTTAAAAATCAGTTGTATATATATATATATATATATATATATATATATAATCTTATCAGAAGCTAGTATCTTTGTATATTGTAATGACTGGACTGCGGATCTTTATGCAAAATCAGATTTTCATAAGCTGCTTTACAAAAATTCGAATCAAAGGAACGTTACCATCGTCAACTGAAACATTACTTATTATAAAACAAAAATCAAAATGCTATTAAACCTTGTCAACTTACACGTATCCTGGCATTTGAAACATCTGAATATGCCATAAATGCAGTCTAGTAAATCACAACGTTTTCACTTTTATTATTATTCTATATTATTAACATTATTATTATTAATATTATGTTGAATTATCACAGAAAAATTAAAATGCTGTCTGCCTTGTGTCTGAAAAATATATGAAAATTAAAACGTCCGGGGAGTCGCACGTAGCATCGTTTTCACGATTGGCTAGGCCAGCTAATCGAACGATCTACCCCCGAAACGCGACGCTACAGATCCCAGGTACGCTCTTAGGGAGGAATTGGACGGTTCGCGAACACTGTTGCGCTCCCGACACGTTCTGACGCGTTCCTACGCGTATCCATACGTGCCCATGCGTGGCCGCGTCAACCTCCGAGAGAGAACGAGAGAGGAGAGCGCTCTCTCGCGCGCGTGCGACTACGGGAGGAGGAGAAGGAGTTGTGGAGGGTGGGAAGGAGGGCCGAGTGGTCGCGACGAGATCCTCCAGTGCGAAAGAGCTGCGCTCGAGCGAAGCTCGCTTGTCCTCGTGGTTCGCGCTCAGTTGGTACGAGACTCGCGATCGAGCAGCACGTTCGTTCGACCCGTTCGCGAGTCTCTTCTCGACCCGGTGTATCGATCGTGATCCGACCGCGCCGCGATCATTAAATCATTCGAGATTGAACCAGCCTCGCGCTGCCGCCCCTCGATCGCGACCGATCTACGGTCGATCAGGTAAACAAAGCAAGGGCAGAGCAGCACGTGGCAACGCCGGCTCCCAAAGTGTGCCAGGATTTTCGGGGAGACACCGTCGGGTCCCGCGAAGTGTTGGTCGATCGACGACAAGCGCGAGTCTTTACGGAGACTGTGATTGCGCGTGCGTGCGTATATATACATATATATAAATACATATATATGGGTGTGTGACTGTGTTCGTTAGCGAATCAACGGTTTTGTCACGCGCATCGCTGCGGAACGCTGCCTTCAAGGTAGTTTTTTTGGCCCCCCCCCCTCCCCCCCCCCCCCCCCTCTGACCACACTCTCTCTGACCCTCTCTGACCACACATGGATCTAGGAAATTTGGAGACGACAGAAATCTTTGATGGATTGTGATTCGCGTGAGTCAGCGAAGAGTTCTCCGAACCCACTCTCTCTTTCTCTCTCTCTCTCTCTCTCTCTCTCTCTCTCTCTCTTTCTTTGTCTCTCTCTATGATGGATCTAGGAAAATTTTAGAGCCTGGAGAGATCTCCGATGAGATTTTTATTCGCTGCTGATCGATGACTCGTAAACACGTTCGTAAGTGATCGCGAAACGCTGAACAGGAAAGTATCTGCCGTTTCTACACTCTCGGCTACGCGTAACGCGTACTTCTATTTTATTTCTACGATTAAGAGTTCAGCTCACAAAGTTTGCAAAAAATCTCGTGTTAGTATTAAGTTTTTGTTCTTTATTGTAAAACTGAGTGTTTACCCGTATATATACGTAGATTGAATAAATTAAATTGAATTAAATTCGTTAAGAATATTTATTAAATCTAATTATTAATTAAAAATATTTATCAGCATCGTCGCGCGCTACTCCGATCGATTCTGACGCACCGTCGACCGCGCGACTCGCGCGTAAAACGCTGTGGAATTTTTTCCAGTTTGTTTGCAGTATTTTAATTAATCGGTGCACTGGCCAGGTAATCGTCGAGATTCCGCGGATTAGATCGGATCGATGCTTATGTACCTCGATCGCCGTGCGTGCACACTGTCGGTATATGTATATTGGGTCAACGGGTTCGCCGCCTGCATCGTTCATGTTTACGTTTCGAATCGATTTCGCGTTTGCTCGACGTGGTAAAAATTACGAAAATATCCTGCCCGGATTCGCAGATCGCTTGTATTATAAATAGTGTAGAAGCGTCGCTAATAGAACCCCTGCGCGAATATAGATTTTCCTACGTCGGCTTATTAAAAATCGTTACGATAGTTGGAGCCGTGCTTCCTAGGGATTCTCAGTGAAATCGTTTTTCTTTATTATCTATGTTTATCCTCAATATTTCAACGGGACGAACTCTTTTTGTTAGAAAGGATTAAAGTGATAATTGTCGAACATGTGAGAGTAAAGGGACGAATGGTAACTAGTAGAATTCACTATGATAGAAAAAGACAGAATGAAGAAATAGAACACCTGAAGTTGCGTCATTGCTATTATCCTAATTTGATAAATTAGTTATACGTGTATCGTAACACACGTATGAAATGAGCTCTTAAATGCACAAAGAGAAGAACTGAAAACATGAAAATATTCACTAAAACGATTAGCCGCAACTATTTCACTAAAATTATTTGCTGATTGCTAGAATTGGAAGAGTCGTCTAATAGGATTAGTTAGTTGATAGTTTTGTTGCAGTAATTTTCTTAAATTAATTTTCTCCAATTAATTTGATTGAATTGAATTTCTCCAATTATTAATATTTTTTCAATTAATTTTCCTCAATTAGTTTCCACCAACTGATTATGTTCAATTAATTTTCTTAAAATAGAATCAGACACAATGCGTCAATTTCGATACGGAAAGTTGGAAACGACTGTTTCAACTAGCCGCAACACGTATGCACAGTTTGCACGGCGAAACGGGGCGCTCGGAACGAGTAAACTCGTCAACAGGTAGTAGTGCACGATACGCGAGTCGCTTCGTCATCGGTCAACAACGCGTTAATTTCTTACGGGCCTCTCATGGTTGAGCGGCTCGCTGGAACAGAGGCATCGATTTCCATCGCGTCCCAGAATTTTCCGTTTCGTAGGCAACGCAGGTTATCGGTGCGAACTGTCAGTGGCTCTTGAACCATTGCGAACGATAGGTGATATCTCCGCGTTGTGGCACCGTACGCGCGGCCGCGTCGCGTTTTAATTTGCTGTCCGTCGTCGACGCAACAGGTACGCTCCGATGCGTCGCGCACCCATGGCGTCATCGTTGTTGAAGTAGTTTTTCGGAGCACAAGGTCCTTCTGCTCTTGTCTTCTCTCTTTTGTCGACGGCTCATCGATCCTTCTCTAGCCGACGAATCATAACTTCCAAGCTAATAAATTTGTCAAAGAAAATACAGAGATGCATCGATTTGCATAAGAGAATTATACGAATTCATAAAAAGAGTTCTTGTCACCTTTAATTTTTATCGAATAAAAACTTTTACCCAGACTTTTTTCACGAATTTTGCGTTAGTGCTTGAAAATGGTCGCATTGTGCGACGAACAGGGCGACGCTGAAATCTCGTTTGTTTTCGTTCGCATTCCGTTTCTACGACGCCGCAGATTAACGTAATCGTTCGGAGGCGGAATCTGACGAAACCGGTCTTCGATAACGTCGACGAGCTGCACCGGTGGAATTGCGCGATTGATTGGCGGCTTTCGAGTCTCCCAGCAACTACGGGAATCGTTGAAAACTGTTTACACCCGACGCACGTTTCTACTTGTTACGCTGCAGCAACTTTGTGGCGGCACGACCGAGCTGTGACTCCATTGTTTCGAGCGACGTCGACTCGAGACACACGGACAGAGACTTCGAATCGCGTCGCGTCTCGCACCGGTACAGAAACTCGCTTCTCGTGGCCAAATTTCAATTTTTCAAGTTGAACGTAGCGAAAAGATTTATCTTTCGAATGTTACCCACGGAAAGTCTCTTTCCAGATCACTCAGCAGTGTTGGCAAGACCTTTTTGATATTTTTGATGATCTGACAACAAACGTTTGCAATGAAAGTTTATCGGTAATCACTTCTCTATCAATTTCAATACGAATTTTTTTGTATAGTAAATGGAGATCGTAAATGTTTTTTAATTGTTAATACTTATTATATTAATACTTATTATGTTAATACTTGTTATTAATACACTGTAACCGTAAACTTCGAAATAATGTTGGAGCAATTTTGGCCACAGAAAGCACTGTGCGACGCGTTGCGTGCTTATTTTTCGCTTATCGGTTCGCGATTTTCAGACGGCTGCGTTTTTAATCATTTCTTTGGACGTTGATTGCGCTGTTTTTAATGCTTATCGGAGTAAGCCTCCGCTGTCATTCGCTGTAAATGTCTGCAGACGTTTGCGCGCGATGAAAGTATACAAAGTGAACGCAGTACCGTGGTATTCTCTCGGTTTTTCAACCGTCGAGTTATTGATATTTTGAGAACCGTGATACTGTACGATTTGATACTATACGATTCGATAATATACAATTTGATGCTATACGATTCGATAATATACAATTTGATACTATACGATTTGATACTATACGATTCAATACTATACGATTCAATACTATACGATTAGATACTATACAATTTGATACTATACGATTTTATACTATTCTAGTTTGAATCGTCGTGCCAGCAGTAATGTACTTTGTAGCTGTGATTTACATAATTATTCCGTTTACGTGTATCGTCCAAACGCGTCTCGTTAAGAGCATGTTACACAGTTCCTACTCGCCAATCCATTGAGCAAATAAACTTTTTGTTACTACAGTGCGGTATCTGGTTTTGAAATGCTGCAATTCATAAGAATCATGATTTTGTAACACATCGGTTACATAATACATGAATATGGAAATTCGCTGCATACGTAATCTACAAGATTTATAATCCGGTTAGCGAACAGACAAATTCTTTGTTTCAAGCGTGTCTCGAAGAATCGTTTCGGGCGAAATTTTCGAAGATCCTGGGATTGATTAACTTTTGAACTGCGGTTACCGGGTCAGTTTGACACAGTGTACTTTTAATCGTCGCTTTAATCACTCAATTTATGGTAATTAAATGGAAGATGTAACGGAGAATATATTATTCGAGGGTAGATTCGTAAAATCGCGACATCTAAGTGAAACTAAATACGCAACACCAATACAAATTAAATTAAATAAATAGGAAGAACAGAAATTAGACTCTGCCGGAAGCCTTCCAATAAATTCGCCGCGATATTGCCTAGCCAGGAGATACAGAAAAATGTCATAAAAAAAAATTGCCGGTTCACCGGCTACTCGGTCGTGGACGCGAATTTCTAACCGACGTTGCGCAAACTGCGGGGTTGAAACTGCGTCGAAGTCGACGGCCGTTCGAAGCTATAAAAGTCTCCGGGCGTTCTTCTCAGCGGGGATTTCTTCTGGCCGGGTTTCTGGGAACGCGTTAGCGTGCCGTAGGAAAGTGGTTAACTGTTCGGCAGGCCGCAAACCGGCGATAGCCGGTCTCGTGGCCGGAGCGTGCGTCACAGTCGAAACGCGCAATCCCCGTTTCGCCGGACTATATAGCCTAAGGTTACGTGCCTGTCCGCGTATCGAAGAACTGGCCTAATTCGTTTAACTTAACGACATTAGGAAGTCGCGCGGTCTCGCTCTCGCCACCGATCCCCGCGATTCCACGTCGCGGCGGTGTTCACGGCGAAACGAGCTCCGGTAGAATTTCTCTATCACGGTTCTTTCGCATCGCGTTCGGCGTTGCCGCGACGAAGTGCCCGGTATTTTCGGGGTTGCGAGTGCGGTTCGAGGCGCGTAGGCGGACCTCGTAGTCGGCGAGATGCGAACAGGGTTTGCGGCGGATTCAACGAAGTGGTCGAGGATCGCGGGACGTCCCACGTTGTTGATGGAACCAGGTCTTTTATGCGAGACCGCTTCGTTACGGTAAACCCGTGGAATTACTCGAATTGCGCGACGGGGGACCAGGATTGCTGCGGATTTCCGTCCGGATTGGGAACGTGTAGCGTTTCGAGTGAGCTGGCTGAGCGAAATCACATTTTTACGTTTCCGGACTCGGATTAAATTCGGAAGAACTGATCGAAGGTTTGAGTCAGCTCCAGAAAGAAAATCGAGCGTATAAGAATGCTCGAGAACGCATAGGACTAAACAGCGGATCTCTCGAGTAAATTTCAATTGGATTGTTCAACAGTAGAACTACCAAACCGGTCCAGGTGATTTTTCTTTTACAGTTCCTGATATCGTGAAAATGCTTCTAGGTGAAATTTTCAAGTAATCTTCTTTATCCGAGCGCATATTATAATATAAATCGTGCGAAGTTTGAATAAAACCAATCTTGCTATTGTCATAAAACAATATGCATTAATCTCGTTAAGAGCTCGGTAGTTCTCGTGTTAATGAATCATAGAAGGATTTGGTTTGCTAATTAGAAGGATATTGTTGTTGTTGGTGCGCACACGTTCTCGTGCTTATTTTCCTTCGCACGTGTCGCAAACGTGTAAAACTCCGCAGTCTACTTACGAAGGGGTTACCATCAGCATTTTTCTTCTGCAATTTGACGTTTGGATTTTCTCCAGCTAGCATACAACCGGTCGGAACACAGCGACGTGATTTAGGTTCTCGTTTGAAACGACCGAGAAACGCGTGGGAGAACGGGAACAACAGGATCGAGGATCCTACAAAGATCGCCGTGAATCGCTCGACAGACGCGAAGAATAATTCTGCGGCGCCGTTTCGCATTGGGCACAATGGATTTCACTTGCATGGTGCAACGCGAACCGTACGACGTGTCACCTTTTATGTAAGATGTAAAAGGCCGATGCTAATGTTGTACGTCGGGAACGGTAAAATATTTTCTTGCTTCGCAGGCTCGTTCTGACGCGCGCGTTGTTTCCACTCCGTATTCATTTATTTTTATTGCTCGTTACCGAACTGGCGGACGTCCACAAATTTGCGACATTCTCTGATAAGCGAAAACACATTAAAGTAGAGCCGCGGATACGCTGCGACACTGTGAATAATATCAAAGCACTAATGCCGTTAAAAAGATATCGTGAAGTAAATGATAAAGTTACTATAAATTAGCTTGACTCGAGATTATCTTAACAACAAAATTAGTCAGCGAACAATGCACGTGCTAGTAATCGATAGTAATCCTCCTTTCTTACAATGAGGAAAATGTGACTTATGCTACTATTTTTTTGCATAAATGCATAGCATCCGCGGTCTAGTTATTAAGAAATATATTTTTCATTCGTACCTTCCGAAAGATACCTTTATTTCTTTTTCTTACGATAGTTCACGCGTCGTTACTTAACGATTTAAGTGTATCCATTTCTACCGAACATTTAAGGAACGAAAAAATTCATGCACGTTTCTCGATTCTGTCGCAAACTATCCCAAAAATTTCAAGAAGAACGACCGCATAGTTTCGCGAGAAAGAAATCGCGAAGATCGCCCAACGATTTTCTAACCCGCGAAATTGTGAGCTGCTAAGCATCGAACTATTTATAGAAGGGCGGCGAACGCTACTCGAAGGCCCAAAAAATCAAACGCGGTTATGCAGGTCCTCGCATCTTGGTCCGCGCGAGGCCGAGCAGATTATTCTGCGCTGAACTCGAACGGAAATTGCGGCAGATGCCGTTTGCGCTTGATTCCAGTCAATGACAGGTGGTTCGCTTAAACGGATCCCGGGCGTAAGTGGATCCGTCTCTCTTTCTCGATATGAAATCTCCCATTATCCGTGGCGGTTAGCTCCGATCGCTTCTGGTTGCGTAACTCCTCGTAGAATCTTGGCCGGCTAATAAGTCGAGCAGGCAAGGACGGATGATCGCTGGATTATCGAACGTTTCGCGATTCTTGCGTCACCGCCGCGATACACCCACACGACAGAACTCGATCCGTCCGTGTGTGTCTCTTTCTCTACACCCTCGCCGACCTCGGCGACCTCCTCTTCGCCGTGTTTACCCTCGCCGCGCGTCGCCTCGCGATAATTTTACTCGCTGAATCCTCGAGCGTCCCTTGGCTCTCCCCTGTGGATTACGCTGTCGATCGATAGTCAGCGCGTGCACAACCTTTCGCTAACTAGAGGAGAGACCACCGGTGCGATACTGCTCAAGGAACTCGAGCAGAAACTCGCTCGCCCCTAGCTTTCACAGCGTTTAGGGTCGACGATCTCCATCGGTGCTAGCCCAGCGAGCTGCATCTAGAATAATCTGGATGAACGACAGCCTTGATCCTAGATCTGGTCCGGTAGACCCAAGATAGGATGCTGGAGCCGATTACTGTGGGCTGGATCAATCGTTGTACCTTCCTTTTCAATTAACTTTGGATTTATCGAGTGAGATCGCATTAAAGAATTAACTTTATGTTTATTGAATAAAACATATTAAATTTCTTCTATTCGAAATTAAAGAAAATAAACGAATGGAAAACTGTAGTATGCCTTATTCAATGAATAAATTTCTGAAGCATAGAAACATTTTGAATCTAACTTGACCTGCCTTCACTGACGATAACATCGTGAAAAATTATCGTAGGATGATAACTTCTTTTTTTAAATAAACGGAGTCACCTCGCAGTAACCGTCCCCACTATCCTACACATGATGTACTACACAATAGCTTAGAAATACACAAACTCGTATAGCAATTGTCAGTAATGCACGCTCCATCTCTCGAAACAACGATCAATCGAAAACGATTACGTTTCGCAACAGCATCCAATTAGGCCACGTCGTAACCTGGTCCGCGTGGAGGTTCCTATCGCGAATCCCTTAAACGCCAGCCAGCTGAAAGTCGAGACTCTCGCGAGAGGAGAAAAAAAGATTGGCGTGTTCCACCTGCCGCGGCACAACACCTGCGCCGCGTGCCGCGTCGCGTTGCGCGGCGTTATCCGGTTCCCTGGTTCCTCGGGCAGCGAATCTCGGGGCGAGTCTCGGCAGCCGAAGCACCAAGAAAAAGACAAGTCGAGAAGCTGAAAGAGAGAAAGGGTAGCAAAGAGAGAGAGAGTGTGTGTGTGTGTGTGAGAGAGAGAGAGCGAGAGAGAGAGAGGGTGGGGGGAGGGACTGGGGGTAGTGGGATACGGTTGGATGTTTCGGACCCCGAAAACTGTTGGCGGCGCTGCCACTCCCGGCTCCGCCGGTCCGTTGTTCAAACGATCTTTCTTTTACTCGCAGAAACCTGCTGCGATCCACACGCTAGCGTGTCAGTGAGACTGTGCTCGATTCCGCGTGGAAAGTGCAAGTCGACGGCGTGAGAACGATAAGAGTTCGCGAGGAGAGCCAGCTTGCGATCGCGATTGCTGAATTGGCGGCGAGCGTCTCAAGATCCGAAGAATCTCGAGCCAATTAGAATAGAAGCAAGACCAATTAGATATTAGAAGAAAGACCAACTAAAATAGAAGAAAGACCAATTAGATAATTGAAAGAGGACCATTGGATCATAGCAGATACGAGGGTGGCCGAAGCTGTGGAGAACAGTAAAAACATCGGCACAGACTTAGAAGATAGACGGACAGCTACCAAGAGGTCGCAATCTCGGAATCGAGAAACGTTTGTTCGAGAAACACCTCGAGGTCGAAAGAAACTTGCCGGAGATCGGTTAATCTATTCGGGGTAGTTCCGACTTCGTAGTAGTCTTCCAGTTTGAAAGAGACCACGGAGTAAATCTGGCGATACTGATCGACGAAGACCGGTCGGAAGAGGTCGAAGATCGGTTTCCCGGTTCTCGGGTGGCTGGCATGTACGTGACCGAAACGGGCGGTCACAAAGTGGCACCGATGCCCGCAGCCAAGGCGAAGATGCTCGATTACAAACCGATGAACGATCCCGGCGATCGCGGAGGCGGCGGCGGAGGCGGGGGCGGTGGCGGATCGCATCTCGCTGCCACCGTCAAGAACACCTTCCGACGCCTCCTTCGACGCACCAAAAGCCATCGGGACCCGCCCTCGACGATACCCCCGACGATACCCGGCACCGGGACACCCCGATCCATCAACGGAACTCCCGCGAACAACGCAGTTACCGTCAGGAACAAGCCGAACAACGCGAACGACCCGATCGCTAGGAGATCACAGCCTCCCCTTCCACCGTCTAACTCGCAGCACCCGGCCAGAACCAGCTACAGCAAACGACACGCCAGGCCGAGGGTATCATTGCAGGTAAGCGAGATTGTTGCCCCAGCCTTCGAGGACTAACCCTTAGGGTAACGCAGTCAACGAGATCTTTCTCGGATGTCCGATGGTCGGTCGTTTGTGCGAACTCACGAGTCCCCGAAGCAGTTTCGCGTACCAGATTTGGGCATAATTTTACTCGGATGACGGATAAGTCTATTCGTACAGGTATTCATACGGAAAATATGGTTTATCGATTTATTTATTCCGTATTCTTTTTTTCAAGTGTTGCGTCGACCCTGAATGTATTTGCATAAATGTATTCTTATAAAATTATGCAAAAACAGAAGCTATCAACTATTATTCGCATTATTATTCGATTAATTTTACAATCTCTATTCGAATGATTTATTTGAATAAAGAATTGTTCGAATAAATAAATAGAAAAAAGAATTTCTTGAATAAATAGATAGGAGAACGAATGATTCGAATAAATAGATAGAGTAAAGAATTCGGAAAAGCAATTCATTCGGTTAATTATCTTAGATAAATATTTATTCCCAACAATTCGAATAATGCCCAACTCTGTTCTGTAGTAACTTTGTTCGACGCTCGAAAAGTCGGCCATTTTTCGTGATCGCGCGGATGGTACTTGGACCATCAGGGTGGTCACTTAGCAATATTTTTGAACATATTTTTTTTTCCTTGATCTTTTTATTGAGACCAATTGAGAAGCTTTCAATTTCAATCAACGACCAGGAGCTATGCAACTCGGTTGATGTCGTTCAAATGTTAAAGAAGTATCGGCATGCTGATCGTACTTCGCGTAATCGTATGACTTGTTTAAAAACAGCATGTCTCGCATGGTTGGTGCATTGCGAAATAGTGAGAGCGGAGGGCTGCGCCTGACGCGACTCTACGGAGGAATAACTATACTTACGCGTTCGCGTATTTATGAGAAAAGCGAGCAGTTTTCCTTGCATCAATTTTTTTGCGCGAGTAGATTCTCGCGGAATCATTAGTAATTTACCAATGAAAAATGGTGGAATTGGCAACGGTCAATGGTGTGATCGGAGGAAATTTTGTTGTTGAAGAAATGCGAGACTGTGCCAGTATCGCATTTCCATTCCCATAATCTCGTAACACAAAGCTGCCGAGACAGTAGCTAATTCATAGCATCGAGACCTTGACAAAGTATAATAGCATTCGCTACTGTCTCCAAAGTCCCACAACGCTGCGATGCACATATGTGTATTGTACAACGCACTACCGATCGATCTTGTGACACGGTACATCCAGCAACAAAAAGTAACTCCATTTATAAATATTGACAAGTTATCTGATCGTTGATTATTACGTCACTATCTCGAGGAACATTGCGAGCTTATTCGCCTAGAACGGTCGCGAAAAAATTTGTGATTACGTCACCGTGACACGATAACACTCAGATAACTGGCTCATTTCCTGCCGCACACGGTTGTTGCTAACCAAACAGCACACGCGAGTGCAGTTTTGACCCGGGGCAGTTGCAATTTAGAGAACCTCCACACTGTCTACCGATGTGTCCCATTCGTTTCCTCGAGTCGTTCCGAGAACACGAGGCTGACGCAACGCGCTATAATAATAATAATTTCGCGAATGAATCTCGGCTGTTCTCGAGCGATGCTGTCGCACTCGATTCGATTTAAATCGATTCTCGCGAAACGGCCAGCTGACAGTGTTGTCGTCACGAATAGAAACGGAAGTCGATAAGGAAAACGGCGAATCCGTCGTTTCGGCGAACCCGGCCGGTGATTATGACAAACGATGCCGCTGGCTAACGACATAATTGGGCCCGGTAATGGTTTATCTGTGACGTCCACGACGCTTCGCTCGTCCAGAGTTGAGTATTATTCGAATAAAGTTTTATTTGAATTACATTTCGATACCAAAGTTTATTCGAGAAATATTGCGAACGAATCGTTCGAATATAATTTTATTCGAGCAATATTTCGAGTAAATTGTTACTCGAGAAATATTTATAAATAAAATTTAATTCGAGTAATGCTTCGAATAAATTCTTCAAATAAACTATTATTCGAGTAATATTTCGAATAAATTCATTAAATAAAATTGAATTTGAGTAGTATCTCGAATGAATTCATTGAATAAAATATTATTCGAGTAATATTTCGAATAATGTCCAACTGTGTGCGCTCGCATCCCCGAGGTTCCTCCGTAGCTCTGTTCCTGCGATTCACGTGGGACACTCGGCCTCCGCCGTGATAATTACTTCCTCCGCGTCGGAACAATGGGTTCTCGGCTCTCGGCTAAAGCGTTTCAACGCGCGGTGGAAAAGCGTTGGTCGCGAACCTGTCTCGCGACCGGAATCCATTCGATCGTTTCACGCGGGACGCACGACGGCGCCGCGTGTTCCCCTCGGCTCGTTTCTCGACTGGGTCTTGGAACAATAGCTATCTAATCTGTCGTCGACGTTTTTACCGTCTGCCAGTCGCTGCACCAATTCGCCGATTCGCTTGGCTGCACCGAAGCGACTGGCTCTCTCTCTTTCTTTTTCTCTCGCAATCGTCGAAACTGACACGGCCATCGGCGAAATGGTCGTCGTCGGTGTTCGCCTTGGATCGAACAAACTTCTCGACGAGCTTTCCTTTCACCGAGAGAATTGCGTGGCTGCTGCTGCTGCAACCGATCGCGACGCGCACCTGTCCGGCTGCGGCTTGGCCGCCTCGTTTTCCCGGTGAATCGAGAACCCGACGTATTCTGCGCGGCGAACGCTCGTAAAATGCAAAAATTGCTGTATGCTACGCAGTAAAGTCGGTTGGTCTGGAATACTGAAAGACATTTCAGTTTTTACCTGTGGATTGTGAGAAGTCTGTCGATTCTGAACCTCGGGTGCGAGAGGTTGTTGTCTGCGATCAGGATTCTATGTACATTTTTAGACATTTTCAGTTGGCTCACGGTGACTTTGAAAAGCATTTGGGCACTAACTGACCTGTATGTGATCTATTGAGTTACCTGTAGGTACTTCATTATCTTGTTTCATTATTCAATCATTTAATAAAATACAGAAATACTATGAAAATGTTAGGCGACTTATGATATGTCTAAATGAGATACTGGTTAAAGTATCGTAATTTCTCCCAAGATTTTTGTGCATGTTGCCCAACCCGGGCACTGCGAGACACATTTATGTCTCGGAAATACAGAAATTGAAACATCTGCGAAAACGTTGATAACTTTTTGTTCAAATCGAAACTACCATCGATTCGAAGATTGAAGCTTCTCATTTATAATCACATGCTTAAAATTAATGTACGTCTTTCTCGTCGATGAAGATGGTGATGCAACTTCTATCCGAAAACCCGGCGAGAAAAAAGAAAAATGTATGTCGAGTGTCGTGGTGTCGTTCTAAAGGAGAGCTTTGAAACTTCGAGCCTCGTATAATTTTATTCGCAAAAAAAATGTTACATTGTGCCTAGCGATTGGTCGACATGTAATACTTCTTTCATGTAATAATAATAATAACAAGAAAATATTGGGTTGTTCGGAAAGTCATTTCGTTTTTTTGGGGGAACATGAAAGACAGTTTTCGTATAATGAATAAATATTTTATTAAATTATATATTGGCCATTCTGGTCCAACACCTTTTGCCATCTTTCTGGCAGTAACATAATTCCCCTCTCATAAAAGTTTTGGTCCTTGCTGGCAAAAAACTGGTTCAGGTGGTTTTTGACATCTTCATTTGAGGTAAAGGTTTTGCCATCCAAAAAATTTTGCAGGGACCGGAACAAATAGTAGTCGGAAGGCGCCAGATCTGGAGAATATGGTGGATGTTGCAGTACGTCCCATTCAAGCTGTAAAAGTTTTTGGCGGGTGACCAAACTTGTGTGAGGTCTCGCATTATCCTGGTGGAACACTACACCCTTCCTGTTGATTAATTCGGGCCTCTTCTCTTTAAGTGAATCATTCAATTTGTCCAGCTGATGACAATAGACTTCTGAATTAATCGTTGTATTGTCCGGCAAAATCTCAAAAAAAAAAACGATTCCTTTGACATCCCACCAAACGGAGAGCATCACCTTTTTTTGGTGAATGCTGGCTTTTGACACGCTTTGAGCCGGTTCATCTTTTCTGCTCCATGACCTCTTGCGTTTAACATTGTTGTATACAACCCATTTTTCGTCCCCAGTAATAATCCGCTTCAAAAATGGATCATTTTCTTGACGTTTGAGGAGCGAATCACACGCGTCAACGCGACGACACAAATTTCGCTCCGTAAGGACATGGGGCACCCACACATCGAGCTTCGAGGTTAAGCCCATGTCTTTCAAATGGCCATAAACAGTCGAATTCGACAAATTTAATCTCTCACCGATCTCTCGTGTGGTTATTCGCCGATTTGCATCAACTAATGCCTTTATCGCATCTTTGTCAGCTTCGACCGGCCTTCCAGACCGTGGTGCATCTTCGACATCAAAATTGCCGGATCGAAATTTTGCAAACCAGTTCTGGCACTGGCGTACTGTTAACACGCCTTCTCCATACACATCCGTCAATTTTTTTCTCGCTTGGACAGCATTTTTACCTTTTCTGAAGTAAAAAAGTAAAATATGACGAAAATGCTGCTTATTGCTCTCCATATTTAAAAGGGCACGATCCAAAAACTACTGCGTAGAATTAATAGAACTTTTTCACACACAAGCCTTGCAATATCAGCTCTCAAGACATATAATGGTTATGCGGCTTAAGTGTGAAGTTGGTTTCGAAAAAATGTAATTAAGTCCTCTGACGGGAAAAAACGAAATTACTTTCCGAACAACCCAATAATAATAACTTTATTTATCTACAAAATAAAGCTTTTGCTACAATGAGAGAAAGTAGTAGTAATATTGACGTAGCAGTCATGCAAGGACGGATAAAATACAAAAGCATGAAACTAAAAAGGTTTTAAATATAAAATCACGATAGAAAAAAAATATAATTATCTTTAGATGTCATATGGTAACGAAGCAAATTGCGATCGCTTGAATTCGCCGAATACATCCGAAAGGAACTAATTAGTAAGACCACAAACATACGGCGAAAATAGAGTAAAACCAGTACAGATTTAGCGAAATTTTTCCGCGAATGTGACCGCGGTGGAAACGTAACCGAGATAGCGAAAGTTGCGACACGCGGCCTTGATAGATCGTGAACTCGTGGCGCGATTCATTCGCGTGATTGGGTTAGTGGAACGAGACAAATTTGTTTGTTGAGTATGCGATCGACGTTCGCCTTCCTCCGATCGCCGGACAGAGTTTGTTTCGCAACCGACAGCCACTCGCGATTCGCCTCTCGCTCCGCCTCGCTAACAGGTGACAATGCGGCTGCTGCACCATCGACAGTCGACGGCCGATGGTGTCCCGTGCAATCTGCGATGCGAGCCACGGTTGCGAGATCGCCGATTGGAGGAAACGCGACACGCTCGTTTCCGGTGTGATTGTACCTCCGTCGTGTCAACGTTGGCCTCGCACGATCGCGGATACAATGTACATCTTTTTTAGACTGTTGTTGTCAGGATGTTTGTGCAAATGCACATTCTTTTTAGAAAGTAGATCAACGGGACCGGGACAGAATTTCATGTAATGCCTGCTGGGTGATTCCAAAAACATATGTACTTTTTATTTAGACTATTTTGCATGTTGCACGTGTTTAGCAAATTTATGTTTAGAAACCTGTGCAGTAATATGCTGCAATATATGCCGAAAGTACGAAAATGTAGAATTTCATTGATGGAAAGCTGGATAGAAGGCGGTTCCAATCGCATCGTTGATGAAAATATTGAAAAATGTATTTATTGTCAACAGTGCAAACTTTTTGTACTTAATATTAGACTTAACATTTAACATTAGATATAATACATAATATCACGCTTTTAATATCAAATTCAACATTTAATATAGTGCATATTTACATATTTTCGTACATATTTTGCATACTTTCGTGCATACTTATACATTTCTCTGCATATTTACATATTTTTGTACACGAATGGCACATGCATTTTGAATATTTATCGCGTACAAACGTCCACGTTCTAGTTAATCGTGGACTACAGCTGAGATGATAAACCGTCGAGTTCATCCCGAAAGCAGCGATTACCTTGTTTGAAAATGTGTATCATGTCAACATATTCCCATCTTGTCATATCCTTCAATTACACGCACAAAGGTAGAAATACATTCGCGAGACGAATGCAGTAACTGAATAACGTGCTCGAGTGTATATTATCTTAGAAAGCAAGGTCCTCCGCCGTTTACCGGAGGAGCAGCGCGCGAACCTCGCTTCTTTTTCTATTGTTTGCACAAACTCGGCGCACCCGTGCCAACACGGCAACTGTTTTTTCGCCGAAGCAAGCAATTGCGCCGAGGCTTTGTGTCGCCAGATAGAGATAACACGTCGTACCCCCCTGAAACACCTGTGCACTCTTTCTGTATGCCGTCGCATTAGCGTGTCTGAATTAATTTGCTCGAAAACCGACGATCGACCGTAAGGCCAGCAAAAATTGCGTGCACTACGTGTGGACAAATGAATCAGCGATGCACTAATTAATCGACACGCCTACCAGAGAGACCGTGTCCGAGGCGCGATCGCACGGCTAGCATACCTGCATACCGGATTATCCATGAAGCAGCGTTCTCCAAGCGAAAGCCACTCCCATAATCGCCAAGATAGCAGACCTTGCAGCTTTCGACGGTAAACATCTATGACGTAAAATTGTTGACCGGCTCGTGGAACTCGTTATCGGCGTTGATTCGGTTCAAACCGTTTCCAGGTTTGGTACCGCGATCGAATCTGCCGATTTTTCGCGCGTGGGCGCCGCAGGCCGCTCGTTCTCCGGTTTTTAAATCGCTCGGCGTCGCCACGACGCGGTTCTATAAATATTGATGCGTGCAACACGGATCGCTGTTTGACGCTGCAGATACGAGAGAATAGAGAGATTGCCTTATCGGGAACGAAGCGGAAAGATTGCGCGGAGCGCACGCGGTGCCTTCCGAGCGCCACCGCGGCGCTCCGTTTCCCCCGCGATCTTTATTTTTCCACGCTCGAAGCTCGGCCCGCGAACGCGGACGCACCGGGACCGATCGAAAAAGCTTCGCGACGACGACAGAAAGTATTGATCGCCGGCACACCGGTTCGCGGCGGCTCTCGAATCCGCTTTAAACGATTCACTTCCGCGACAGGCGTCGGAGGGGGCCCCGTCCATGTTGTCGCGAGCGACGCTCGCATGGACGCCGCGATGGGAGCTTGATCAAGGTCGTTTTCATCTGACCGCTTCATCTCCCCCAATAGATGGCTCGTGTATTGAAAACGATTTTAGTGCCGCAACACGGCGCAGACCGCCGTATTCCGTGTTTACGATCGAATTAGGCGTGCTTCCAGGGGGAATGGTCAATGCACCGCATTATGTTCTCGCCTCGGGAACCGCAAAGTACAAAGGGATCCTATGGTGTACTACATGAAAACTATTATTCGTTAAAATTAGTGGGCGCACTAACCGAACGTCGTCAAGATATCGTTTCTGCAGTTGAATATATCTAGATCCGCGTCACACGTGTCAGGATGCTTGGCTCCGAAATCTCTTCCTTCAAAAACCGAGTTTATAATTTATGACTATACTTTGTATGTTAACCTTTTACGCTCGAAGCCATTTTAACTCTGAATTCGAAATTTTATGACTCGTGCAACAATTATACTTTGAACAGTTTTTGGAATATAAACAAATTTTACAATGTTGAAATTATTTTGAAACGTTACATAACAATTTTAGCAAAGGGTTATCTTGTCTTGTACGATACGTAATTTCGCAGTTCTATTAGAACTCTTTTCTTTTCTTGTACACTTTGTTTTCTATTGCAATTAGTCAGGCGTTTTTTTTATAATGTGTACTAACGGACTCCTTGTCTGTATAGTGAATAATGAAATAAATAAATGTAGTAAATAAATAAATAAATGAATATTGTGTCGAACTCCTCAGAGTTTATAAAAGTAGGTGTTCAATGTTTTTTGTTCGTAGTTCGAGCACGAACTCGAAACTATCAGCATTTTGCTCCGCGATACTCGCGTGACAATCGCTGCTGCTGACTGAGATAATTCGCGTTCAATTCAATTCGTCATAATTCGATTCATCCGATTGTGGTCGTGGCGAAACTGAGACTGGATCGCATTGTTGAGTACGAGAAAACATCGATGCCGTTCGCAATATTCTATTGCTCGATCTCCTTCGGAAACTGCCATGTTCTGTCAACTCCTTAAAAATCATATTTACCGCACACCTAAATTTAATTGTCGTCGTTGACCTATTACAAAGAAATTGATCAATAACTTACCAAAAACAATCAAAGCAAAAGATCAGTGTTCGTTAGAAGTTTATAAAAGATTTATTGAATTTTGTAAATATGGAACGGAGTCTGTTGACATGTACAGCAATCACTTAACTATTTCTCAAATATTACAGAATTTCGTAACGTAAACATTATTGTTAAAAATGATATCATTATTTCGTAATGATACCGCTTGGTCACCATTCGAGTGGAAAGGATTAACACTAAACTTACTGTCGCCGATCGAATGACTGGTTTCACATTTTTGATTTCATAATTATTGAAACCACAAAGTTGCTTCAATTAAAAATTGTTGAATACAACTATTTACTCAGGCGCACGCTGTTATAAAAATTGCGACAAATTTGAACAAATTCCATCTTGTAATTCTTACGAGGCAATTTTTGTTATTGGCAATTTGGTCGGTTTTAGGCCTCGGTAGGTTCGGTGTTAATAAGTTAGGTCCGATAAGGAAAACAATGAACAAAAAAAAAACACAGAGGCTCAAAATAAAAAGCAAACAGATGAACGGAGAAAGAAACGAGGCGAGCGTGAGAAGGAAAAAGAGGGCGAACAGATATGAATGAGCACGGAGGAAACAAGTAGCATTCAAACGAACGAATCAGATAACGCGTTTCAATGCGAGACGAGCGGACGATAATCCCGGAGGCAAACACTATAAAAAGTCAATG
This sequence comes from Augochlorella aurata, assembly GCA_028455555.1. Classification (NCBI taxonomy): domain Eukaryota; kingdom Metazoa; phylum Arthropoda; class Insecta; order Hymenoptera; family Halictidae; genus Augochlorella; species Augochlorella aurata. The sequence continues at coordinate 9,891,233 of CM052160.1, read as the reverse complement.
AAAATAAACGAAGTGTAGACGAGAAGTTAAGCAGCGTGTTACGCCTGTATCAGAATTAAACGAAACGATGAGAAGCACTGCTCGCGAGTCAATGAGTCAAAAGAGCAAGCAAATAGACTAATGCTCCACTTTCGTTTTGCCGATCGGCCGTCGCGACGGTGACAGGCGTAGGGCCTAACCCTAGTAATTTCCAACGAAACGAGGAACAGTTGAGCGTTTCCGTCGCGTCGAAGATGCGGAAATTCGACGATCATCGCGAGTCTCGGTCGACGGAAACCGTTTTCGACCCTGTTGCCGGGGTACGTGCGTACACTTGCCGACAAAAGTTAAGAAACCTTGCATATCCTGAATATTTCAGTAAAATTTATACTTTAATAAATATACGTCTTATTCAATTAAGAGTACATATTACAGCGAAGCATGTAACATGCTGCTTATATCGCAATAATGCTTTACTTAGTGCGCATGACAAATAAGAAAAATAATAAGAATAACAAATTAAGAAATCATAAAAAGGTAAACTTAATATTTTCATTGGCACGATACGACGTCTTTTAACTTATGCTGGCAAGTGTATGTAGAACCGTCTGCGCGAGGAACAATAAATTATACGAGCTTGGAATCGCGAGCTCGTGATCGGCGAATAAAAGAAATCGATAGGACTCGTTATCTCGTCGCAATCGCCGCGCGACTAAACGGAAAATGCTCTGCAAACACGCAGGCGCCCGCTGATATTTTAATTTCGAAAGACGACGATGTTAACGCGGTAGCTCGACGAAACGAAACTTCTCGTCAGACGTCACGCGCTCCAATCCCTCGAAATTCCTCGCAGGGCTCTTAAACGTTGTTTTTGGATCGCGTGCGTTAACGTAACATAACAGTTTCCTCTGTTGACCTGAAGTTCGAACTCCAGTGTTGTCGAACTCGGTTCTAGACGCATTTCTAGACGCGTGCGTCAATCGCGTTTACCATCGACGGTCGGCGATGCTTTCGTTTACCCGTAAGCTATTATTTTATCTCGCCTCGAACATCCATCAGACACCAGACCATTTTCAAACGAGAAAGTCATACCGTATTATACGGCGACAATAACAGTTTACGAGGGAATACCACCCTTAACGACTAAGAAAAATCGATATTTTTATTTCCTTAAAGTTTTTACTTTGTAGAATATTATTAATAGGCCGCGGAATTCTTTCTCCTACATAAATAAATAATAAGTAAAATATACTAAGAAAAAATCGATAATACTAAATACGAAATAACAGTATATAGAAAAGAATAAAATAATAAATAATAAGCGAAAGAGAATAAATAATAAATAAAAGATAATAAGTAGAAAACAGTAATTTCTTCTAAATAATGCACCTTTAATAGATGCGTCGCGGTGGTCGTCTGCCACGAGGTAATTCGTGGTTGGCAGTCCACGTGTTAATTTGGGTTAACGATGCTCTTGCAGCCAATGTCTCAATTTTAGCAAATAAGAGCAATCAGAAAGCGACGCGAGCGAAAGAAAAACATATTAGAATAAATTAGAGTCGGAGAATTGGAAGTGTGGGTCACGGAAAGGGAGCCCTCTCGTTCGCCCAACAACTCGCACCGCTCGACAGGGAGCTTAGAAATCGCGGGACTAAGGGACTATTTATTTTCTCCGCGCGTACTCCGTGCGCTCTACTTAGCAACGATGCGACCAGCTCGGGAATAGCCTGAAAAGCGGCAGGCGTGGCTTTCGCGTCGCGTGAAACGGACGGGACGGATCGTCTCTGCACGATCGGCGAGCTCGTTAAGTCCGTCGCAAACGCTTCGGATGGGATCTGCTGTGAATCGTTCGAATCTCAATTTCACCTGGGGCGACGGAACGGTGGAAACGGCTCGCGAGATTCGTTTCCTACTGATCGGAGCACAGAAAGTTGGTCCAGAGATCGGTAATTTTTGGCGGAAAGTCAATTCTTCGATTTTGATTTTTTCAGATATTTGTTTGTTGTTTTTTTTTTCTAAATCGTCAACTGTTTGTTATTAAACATAAAAGTGTAAGTTTTCGGGCTGTATTATCATGTATGCGAGCACTTATATTATTTTCATTACTTCGTTATGGCACAAGCGACTTATGAGGCACATGTAAATGGTACAAGATACAATAGTATCTTTGGCGAGACGTTTATTCCAAGATGTTTAAAAGTGATCGATTTCGGACTTATTTCGTACGAAAGCTTTGACAATTCTAAACAGTAACACGTAAATTTCAAATGCGACCACCTGCGACCTTCAATTCTACGTGAGTTTTCATGAGTAGGCGTCTGAGTCATTTTAGTCTTCCGCATACATTATTTAAACGAGTCATAGGCAATGATTAGACTGCGGAATTGAAATGCAAAATAAAAATTGTCTGCATCAATTGCAGGGAATAGAATCTTCATTCTCCTCTGATCATTGTGATAGATTAAAAATAATACATTGACGTTTTAAACTGCTTTTAATTTTTGCACTACTTGAAATTGTAACTACTCAATAAGTTTCTAATTGCATTTTTTGCTTTTTTTACCTTAGTTACTGATACATACGTAAGAAAATAAGAAAAGGATACAAATCGCCTTTTAGGCTACTACGTGCCGTCTATTGAAGCCGCCATTTTGAATCTCAAATTTGAAGCTTTAGATTCGTAACCAGCGACGTCGAAAACCTTAAATTACAAGGTTCAAGAAAAGTTTGATGAACTTCTAACTTTTGGCCAAAAATGACCGATCTCCGGATCGTTGCGCGACAGAGCCCTCGAAATTCTGCATCGCCGAGCAAGAGGAGAATGCAGTCGCAGGCACGCCCCAGTTCGGGACTGAAAGCAAAAGCGACGACGGTGGTTCGCGAGGCGCATGCAAATATTTTCGCGCGTGATTCGGCTCTAATTTAAACGCCCGGAGTCCAGCTTTCGCCGGCTCTTCGGGGAATTGTTTTTTCTCGCGAGGCGCTTTATCATCGGCTCTACAAGATACGCGCAACGTTTGTTTGGGCTTGTCGCGTGAAGTTCCTTGGAAAAGTTTCGAACGCGTCGCGGGTCTGTTTGGAGATGTTTGAGGCCGCGTGACTTTGTCAACCGACACTTTCGCCTCCGGTTTCTTGCGACGATAGCTTTCGCTCTACCTACGCAGACGCGAAAGCATCGAAGGATAACGTCTTGTAACTTCAGAAATCGAGGGACGTCTTCGTTCTCCGTGTATATGCAGCATGATCTAGGTTTGCCGACATCTTTTCCGTCCTGATGTTCCGAATCTTAAATCTTCCTAATCTCGCTATTCAACTTTCAATGAATACTTTTATTAACTAAGGAATATGTAGAATACGTTTTCTCTTTATGAGACGTCTGCGCTAACTGACATGATTCAATTCAACAAAACAATACGACAGTCGGAGAAGAGAAAATACATCGTCGCATGCCTTCACGATTCAATCGTATCTGGTGGAAAAGAAAAAAAACTATTTGCCAGATTGATATTTGTGCTCAACCTACCGGTTGAAACTCAACAAATTGCAACAATACGACATTTGTTCTGATATTTCAACGAGTGGTATTGTAACATTTGCCGTAAGTAACATTTCTATTCAATAAATAACTCACGAACGTATCTTCACAATCCGAATAATTATGAATTAATAAATTAGCGACCGTTCATCTTGACGTTTCCTCCCAAGTGTCAAGCGAACTGGATCCAGGCAGAATCGTCTGCACGATCCGATCGGAGGATGCCTGTGTAGTTTCGGCATCGATTAATTTCTCAAACCGGTAGAGCGAAGGATAGCAAAAGAAGATGGTAGTCGCGATCCTATCAATCCCCGATTTTTCCTCTCCCCGTGCATCTTCCGCGTATCCTCTGGCTCGTTCGTGAAGGTAATTTACGAGCCAGTTCCGACAGGCTAGCCGGTTTCCGAGTAGCAAGGCGAGCCAGGCAATGGAGAACACGTCGCGACAAAACCGGAGACTTCCTGACACTTTCTTTCCAATATTTTTAACAAAGAAACTCGTGTCCTGGATGCGTTGCTTCCCCTATCTCTTTGTCAGTCTACCCGATTGCTTCAACAAATCCTGACGTTGAACGTGACTCTGCCCTCCTAAAACAAGAGGTCGCCCTCCTAAAAAGAGAAAAGTCGTCGACACGAACGGACTTATTATAATCTTAAAGCAGACGCATCCAGCTTTTTTCAAGCTAAGTTGCATAGAAATAGCTCCACAAGAACATATTTCAAAATTTATCTGAACTATCGCTCTCGTGCAATTTTCCTTACTTTTCCCTAGGTGTCAGAGATATACTGGGCGTGCCTACTATACAAACGAAATGCGAGGCTCGAATAATCGTATCTCCTCTTCCCAAGTTGTCCATATTTGTTCAAAATCTGACGGACAATGTCAGAGAAATTAGCGTACTGGTTCGGATATCCATGCACGCCGCAATTGTTTACAATGAAACGGGATCGATCGTTCGAGGTTGGCAAGCCGGATCCCGCCCTTAGCCGCGCAAACGCGTAAACCGGCGATCCCTCCGTATCGACTCCGCTCCGGAGCGTGTTCCCTCCGATCGGCTCGCTTCGCGGACTTTCATTTTTATCCGGCGTTAAATGTGGGCGTCGAAGCGTGTGCTTCGTGCGCGGCGATACATCGCGCGCAGAAGGTTAGACGCTTTCTAAGCGCGTGGCGCGCAGTACGCTCCGAACGCACCTGGCCAAAGGTGCGCCATATCGTCGCCGCCGTCGGAGTTTATATTCCGTTTGAAAACGTTCCGCAGGAGAGAACCAGTTCTCGTTTCCGTTGGTCGCCGTCGGTTCTTACACCGCGTACCCGTGGGAAATGCAGCAAATTACAAGCTCGCGACGTCGTCCACTCTGCCGGATGGAGCCAGTGACGCGCGTCTCGTGAGAGGAGCAGCAGCGTGGCTGGGCCATGTATTTTGCAAGAACCGGCAGAAAGTTGGAGGACCGCGAGCGTTACGATCGCGGGATCCGTCGAAAGGTGATGAGAACATTGTCTCCCCTGTTCCACCGTCCCCCAACGTGTCCCACGAGATTCGATCTACCCCGTTTCCCTCCTCGGCGAAAGTCTCGTAATTAACCACGGTCCCCCGACTCGATTCGTCTATGCGTTCGAAGGAGCGTTTGCGGAGTGACTAACAACTTTCCTGCACTTTTCTCGAATGTGAAAGCCTTTACGATGAGAGTACGACCTGGAGAGAATCGTACCTAACGTCTTGCTTCGCAGATTAATGCACAGGCTTCTCTTCGTTAGAACACGCGACTTCATCCGCGTCGTAATGAAATCATCGACACGAATTTGTCCGACAATCGTCGACTCCAGATTCGCCTCGCTCGAGATTCATCCGACGTCTCAGACCCGACCGAGGCCAGAAGCTCGTCGCAAACTGCGCCAATGTTTGTAGATGTATTTACGAATATGTCTACTGTTATTGTCGGGCAATGTCATAGTCGGTTAATACTGTTGTCGGACGAATCCGTTTCGACACTCTCAATGGGATCCACTAAACCATTTACACTGCGAAGCTTTTTTCTTATATATATCTACCAATATAGTAACCATTTATATGCATTTATATAATATTTATATATATATATAATTTATATTTATATTGCATTTATATATATATTTAAAGTACACAAATAAAAACGCAAGATCTTTTATCTATTAATTCCTATATAATTTCACAGCCCGGTGATGGTTTTTATTTTAATCCAACTATTTGTGTACTTTAAATGATTATCTTATAGTATTCATGATTTATTGTCGCCGTATCGGCGACATCGGAGTGCAAAGTGTTAACCCCGCACGATGCTGCACGTACACAATGTCAGAGGCGCGAGGTTGCCATCGCGTACGTTAGTCTATGACGAAGAGTCGAGAACAGTCGAGTTTGAAATCTACGACGTCAAGAGAGTGTGTGATTGGATTGGATGGTCCCCGAAAGCGCAATAGGGTATAAACATGTGACGGTGGGCAGTGGGCGATATAGAGTGAGGGTGGAACCCCAAAAACTCTCTACTGATTACCTACGTTTATTACATGACCTGGTTCATTGAAATAACAAACACGAGCTCTTCTGTACACAACGTTCGCGTTAGTATCTCACGATTCTGAACGCGTCGGGTACCGATTCCTCTCAACTTGTCTCACACAACTCTCTCCTGGCCCTCCTACGGTCTCTTCTCACTAACGTCGCGTATGCTCGATCCTCCAGCGCCACCCCTTTCAACCCCATCGCCTCTCCCAACTGTCTCAACAAGTGTACGCTGAGTCCTGCGATCTAATCTCGGTACTTTCCTGGGTCTCGTAAACATCTGCGATCTAAGAGAGGGAAAAATGTGCTGATTTTCATTCGACTAGGGCAGGGAAGCTCTTAGTTTATTTTCAAGTGTAATTAACGTCGTATTTAGCGGATAATTATTGTTACAATTTTTTTATTTAAATTCAGTTAACACGTTAAGCGCCGAGCTTGTTTTCTCCTACTTTCCGTCTTCTAGCTCTCGTTATAACATTTTGTGAAACTCGCGATTACCGAGTTTTAACACCTGTCGCTTCAAGAATTTTATAGAACGCTTGGCAGCATTACTGTCAGCTAGAGTGATAAGGGTTAATAAGACTCGTTAAAATTTCTTTTTGTAACAGCTAATATTTAGGTACACTCTTTCATGATCTCTAAATTATTTAAAATTTAGTAACGGAAGAATTTAATTTTTTAAATTGTATATCGTCGGTCATCGGCGACTGACATGGCGTTCAACGCGTTGATTAACTCCTTGTTCATATTGAACATGCAAATGACGAACATTCTTCACAAAACTTACTTCAATTCTTTTACATCGATAAAAGGAACTTCAAAATTTACCCTTAAGTCCATAAGAAATCTCGATTAAAACTAAACCTACCGCGACGGTCAAAATGATCAACATTCTTTATTTAAACATTTCTGGTATTACAGAGCCACTTTCGTAGGAAATAATCGAATAAATTCTTTAATTCAAGCATCACATTGTAATAAAAATGGTAAGATGTTTAAATAAATTCAGTCTTGTAATTTCTATAAAACAACACATGTCAGACGTCTTTAATGAACGGTAGATTTAGTGTTAAATTGTTGAAGTTGTTTTTTGGCTTTACTATCCTATATCATCTCCCGCTGGCAAAGATTCGAACTGTGCGATCTAAGGGAGGGAAGAATTTTCGTTTCATTTCGATTGCACGGCATGGTTCGTAGGTTTCGTCGCGGGTTCTGCGGCCACCTCGTACAGACCTGCTATCGGCACTTGCACTTTGAGCCCGCGTTACGATAGGCTCTCGAGGCTGATCGCGGTGAGACGAGACGAGAGAGAGGGCTTCGCCGGCTAGTTGGCTCGATCCTCGGTGCCGATGAGTCACGGGACGCGGCTTTCGCCGGTCGCGGGCTCGCAGTTGCTCGCTGTTGGCTGGCCGTGTTCGCGGCTCGCAGGTCGTTCAGCGAGTGCGATCGTCGACCGGCAAGCATTGTCGGGGTTCCGTCACGGTTCGCGGCGCGGACCGGATGCGGGCTCCTCGCGATCGGCAAGGCCGGACCGGGCAGACAGCAGGACGCGCGCGGGTCGGTTCAGTGGCGATGCGCCTCGCCTCGCCTCGCTTCGCCTCGCCTCGCTCAGTATTCCAATTCTTGCTCTTCCTTGCTCTGCTCTGACTCGCAGCGCACTCATTTCTTCTCTTCGAGAGCGAGACTCGAGTGCCTCGAACCGACCCGCTCGCGTGCCGCGTGTACCCGCTTCAAAAGTGCAACAACTGTGAGAGAAAGGAGCGCCGATCCGCCGCGACGTGGAAATCGAACGTGAACGGATACATGTACTTACTTATTTACTTGCGTGCTCCTCGCGGGAGGATCTTGAAAACGCTGCTATTCTGCCGACTCCGCCACTCGCGTAGGGCAAATTGTCACGCAATCGTGCATTCTTTGGGATAACGACGTTCTCGTTGGTCGCTGGACTGAGGATTTTTACGGGACCGTCGCCAATTTAGCTGAAGAGGCTTCGGGAAAATGGAGACTTCTGCTCTTGGCAAGATTATTTATTTTTCGTTCGAATGGCTCGTTTCCTGACCAGACGTTTGCCCGGTTCCTTCAGACTCGCCTCTGTCTTTCATTTTTGTTGTAATTTGATCATGAATGAACCCACGTTGTACTTCTGGATTATATATAATTTGATTCTTATTGTAGCATATATGGTGTTTATACCGCGGCTGCTCGAGCAGGAGGAAGGTCATTGAGACATTAGGCTTTACACGAGGCTCGGTGTTGTCACGTTTCTTGTTCCGCCTAATTACAACTAGATGACGCGATTAGTGTACGTAGATACTATCTACGTTTCAACAATTTATTTAGCGATCGTATAAATTTCCTGAACAGAGTCCACTCTTCCGTACTCTTCTGTACTCGGCAAGAAATTATTTCGAACGAGTCTCCGACAGCTAGTTTCGCGATTCACTTCGGACTCGCTAGAGTTAGTATTAATTAACGACAAACTATAGATTAGATCCAATCTACCTATGTATCTCGGAACAGGGACCGAGAAACAAGCATCACAATTATATCGTGATGTAACGCGACACTGGAGGACGGACGTTGAGATGGCACGTGAAAAAGTAACACGAAGATAAGAAAAACGCATGGAACAAGAAACAGAGCGGGATCTATATCATCCGGCAAATTGACTTTGCCTCGGCTTGGTCAGAAATTCTCCTTGAATCTTCTGAGAAGATTTATCGAAACCATGAATTGAGGACATTTTCGAGAAAAAGGAATCCGAAAGTCTACAAACCTCTTTTTGTCGGTTTGGCTCATGGGCCATTTCTCCAGAGAAGTCCTCGATTATTCTGTTTGTTCTGCAACTTGAGTCGGCGGTGGAACAGTTAAACGAAAGAAAAATCGTTGAAAATCGTACTTTCTCTTCTAAAAAGTAGCGTGCACATCATCGACCCAATTGAGAGGCTGAGCGAAACGGAGATCGGCTAAAATCATGTTTCTCCTGCTAAACGAGTAAACATCCGCAGTCCACCGATCGAATTTATTAGGACAATTAGGACAATTCAGTGGCTGCAAGGAAGAACGCCGCAAGTAACATGATTTCACTTCCCAGATATAGTCGCTTGAAGTTCTGACGATTAGACTCGCGGATCGAACGCACCATAGCTAAAACTTTGAAACAATTTGAAAATATTATTTTATTAATGTGAAATCTCTATATAGCATTTTGCAATTAATTAAGACAATTTTTATTTTGCATCAAGATTTGCAGTGGTTTTTGTTTGGTATTAGTAGTGTTCCATATTGCATAATTCTTTTCAGTTTATAAAATATTCAATTATATTGAATATTCAAGTATATTCGATGCTCAATTATATCCAATATTCAGTTGTATTTAATATGAAATTGTGTTTAATATTCAAGTATATTCAATATTCAATTATATAATGACATAAATTGTTTGAAATTGTCACTTGCATCGTTTTTTTTTGTAGCCACAGAATTAGGACCAGTTAGAAAATCGACGAACCGGTTGCCGATCGCGGCGCGGTGACGTTTGAACGGCGCAAATTTATTTTTCCTGCGTCCGTCCTTCGCGAGCACCTTCGCGATTTGCAAGCTCGACACGCGGCTCTCGCGATTTCCATTCGTCGATAGCGAACCGAGTTGTTCGGAGCAAGTTTTCGCGCGTCCCCGATCGGAGCTCTCTCGGCCGAAGTCTCGAAGAAATGGAGCGCAGCGCAGCGCTACGCGCGATGGAACGGGAACGCGTACACGGCAAACACGCGTACACACCCCGATAACGGGCTATCTTATCCTATCGCCGATTACGGCACGCTCGTAAAGATTGTTTTTCGTAAAGCGCCGAAACTAATTTCCAAAGGAGACATACGTGTCGTTCCGTGCACGGCTCGACTAATTCCTGGTGCGAGTCATCGGAGCGTTCATCGTTCGACAACGATTTCAGCCTCGTGCAATGACCTTCTGGCATTCACGGTCCGTTTGGCGATCGACGAGTTCTCCGATACCGATACAATTTCGTCAGTCTCGAGTCTCAAGACGGATGGTTTTCCGAACTTTGTGCTCAGTGTCTTCCTTGTTCGATCACGTATCTGGTCGTAGCGCGAATATATTCCGCTGTGAGCATAATTACCGGACCGCCGATTTTATGCGTTTGTGACGGAAATGAGGAGGTGCGGTTTAAAACAGTAAGCAGATCGAAAGTATTTCAGAATTGCTACATCCCTATATTTTCAGGTCACTGAAATTATCGAAGGAACAATGAATTTCCTGGCTGGCTTTTGATGTTTGGAATCGACGATAAAAATGTTTATTCTTGTAAAACAAATATTTATGCGAAATAAATATGATTTTCGTCGATTGCAGCAAGGCGGAGTCAAATAGAAATTTCTTTCTTTCTTTAACAGCTGCATCCATTTACAAAATAACACATAAATTGTCTTAAATTCTTTGAATAGTTTCATCGTTTGAAATTTCTCCTATTAATTTTTCTCATAAATGCATAAAATCCGAAATCTAATTACTTTTCCGACATTCCTACGTTTCGCTGATCCGAATAAAACTAAGCAGACGCGATAAATTGGCGTAAAAATTCATTTCAAATAACTCTGTCACCCATATACGAGCGGCGCGGCAGTGAAAGCGTTAACGCGAGATCGCTCGTAGTTTTCAACGTAGAAGCGACTTTATGATGAAATATTGAGAACCGAACGTATTTGTGCTACGACCTAGTGGTTCGATTTATCGATCACGGCGAACCGCGCAAGAGGAAAATGTTCCAAGAACGATAAAGAATACATAGTTGAGCATGCTCCTCGACCCGTTTGCGTAAAGGATTAACGTGTAATCTCGTTTGACCCGCTCGCAACTAGCCGCACCTTGATTCCTTTTCACGGGTATACCTTCCGGTTGCTCTCGAGGAAAGACGAGAAACTGGCCAGTCAGATTTTCTCGAGCATACAAAACTGTCTCATGTTCCAACGATTTCGATAAATCAACGAACAGAGCGAATCCCGATCCGCATCGTAATCCCCGTCGTCGGGCTCATGATTCGCTTCGTTGTTTATTGCCTTCACAATCTTCGGCGCTATTTTTATAGAGCCGCCTATCTTTCGTCTCGATGCAGTGGCTAATAAAACTGATCCTCTGCTTAGAGGTTTCCTAGTAGACTGTTTCATTATCGTGGTCTTCAGCCACGATTCGATCGTGGATCTCTATGTTCGTAACAGGGTCGATATTTGACACTAAATCTACCAAGCGTTTCCTGAAATTTTTCCACGGATTTCTTCATTGAAGCTTATATTATAATAAAAATCGTAGGAAGTTTAAATATATCCAATCTCGTCATTGTGATGAAACAATATATGTTAGTCACGTTTAGGGCTCCGTAGTTCTAGTGTTCTAGTGTTTACGCAGTTGGAATGATTTACCTAAAGAAGAAAGCCGTCAGGACTGGATTTGTTTACATATTTTGCGGTCTCGATTAGAACACGTGTTTGAACAAAGTCGCATCAAGTCTCATAGCGACATTCTTGTAATTTCAATTGTTGGTAAATAAAACGTATGAAAGGGGTCATTTGATTGGTAGTTCCTCTAATGTAAATTCTGAAGTCTTCACGCTCGTGCAAATGTCCGCAGTTTCTCCACGATATTGTACGGTGCTCGAACCTAACGACGACTCGGTGTAGCAAAGATTTTCATGAAATCGATGTAAATGCAAAACGAGCGACGAGTTAAATCGTCTTCCGAGGTTAACGGGCCAATAAAGGCAAAGCGGATACAACGATAACGAGTCTAACTCGCAATCGAAATATTGATATGGAGAAGGAATTTTCCGGCAACCTCTGCTGCAATCATCGTCTTTGTTCACGGCATTAACACTGTGTCACGCTGCTTAACGTATACGGCACGTTGTTTCATACTTACTGTTAACGAAATGACATTTACCGTTTCGTTAATACATCGCCGGAGTATTTATCTATTTAACACTAGAAATGCCGAGCAATCAGAGTAATTGGTGTCGCGATGTCGTAAAATCGACGGGAACGTCGTTCATTGCGCGAACAAATTGATCGGTGTTTCGCAATTTTAGCAATTGTGTAAGCGAAAAGTTTCGAAATGGGTCATTTTGTCTGGTAGTTCTAGTGTTAACAAGCGCATAACGCGATTTACTATTTGAAATCCTCCCACGAATAATTGCCACAGCACTCGCATCCATGGTTTCATTGCAATCACGGCACGAATGAAACTGTTAACTTTCGCATATTAACTGAAATTTTCACTTTCCAAGCATATTTTTCTCACCGTTTCCAATTCGTTTTGCATATTGACACGCTGCTGCAACAGCTCTGCACGATCGTACACTTTTCAACCGTATTCCATTTCCAGTCATAAAATCGTAATCACTAGACTGCGGCTCTGTATGCAAAATAAAAGCTGCCCATGTTAATTTTGTAGAACATAAATTAGATAAAAGTCTCTTTCCTAGTTTTATAATCGTAAGAAGTTGAAAATAATGTAACAACGTTTTTAAATTCTTCCGACGTGTTATCACAGTTTTGTATTTGATCTATCTATTCTTGCCATAAATGCATAAAATCCGCAGTCTCGCGATCGCGCTTCCCGAAAAATCGAAAATTACAACAGTTTCATTCGACTGCTGCATATTTTCCGCCGGAGCCAACATTTTTGCGACGATCACCGTGTTGCTCAAAACGTTCGTATCAACAAGTACACGTAAGGAATTACACGACTGTCTGATATAGAGGCATGGTTCTAGTATTCTAGAAAATGAGTATACAATTGAAACAAAATTCGCTTAACCAGTTCGAAAAATGATGTTTAGTGAAAACCGCGTTTCAAATTTCATGCGACGGAAGGAACCCATGCGGCACCTGCCACGTTTAAAATCCTATAAATTTGGTGATTTTTCGAATCTTGAAATTTCCTTTCAACCACATACTCTCGAAGCGTGGTAAAAAATGGAAATCAAAAGAAGAGAGAATCGATTTTGTAAAAGTTCTAGACCTCTAATCTCCCTCGATTCGTATTTAATTTCCATGGAAGAAGGTGTTTCGATAGTAAAGTACCTGGTCGTGTAAGTTCCTACATATATTCGATCGAGGAAAATTTCCTCGAAGCTTGTTGGTCGAAAGACATCGGTAGGCGCGCGGAGGCGGGGCGGAGCGTCGTCGCGATCGCCGGAATCCGGCCGCGCGTTAGGTAGACACGGTATCGCTTATCTGCATCAACTGATAACGCGGGCTGACGAAGTCGAGTTGGCCGGTCGCGGGCTTATCGGCTCGAGGGAAATGGACCCAGTTGTTCGTGGCCGGTCGTTCGCGCTCGAGCTCGAGCTTTCGCTGCTCGTCCCACCCGGTTCGTTTCCTGCTGGTCGACGTGGCTCGTTCCGATATTTCCTCGCCGGTCCCCCCCCGTGATCCAGAACCCGTGGATCTGCTCGAAGCGTCTCGGCTGCTCGGTCGACTGGTCGGTTCCGGGGCGGCGCGGCGGTTCAAGCAGTCGAAGCGACCCAGGCCCGCCGTGTCCCGCGTGAAACCGCAAGTCGGACGCGATCGAGTGCGATCGAGCGCTATCGAGCGGTTCTCGATCCTCCGCTCGAGGGACCAACGCCTCGATAAGCTCGCGCGCGTGCGCTCTCCGCGACTCGCACACGTCTTTATCTCTGCGTTCGGCTCGTCGCGCGCGATCGCATCGCCACATCGTTGCACGTTTCTCCGTTTCCTCGTTAAACGATGAACGCGTTCCCGCAGATACTTATTCACCGGCCGCGTGTTCACCGTGCCGGCGCGAGCTGACGATCGTCACCCGGTTCATCTTCATCGCCTTCCATCGGGTTCATCGATCCGTTAGTGTACGGGCGATCGTGGCGCGATCGAGAAGCTTTTTATCTCTTCTCGCCTATGCCCGTCGTATCGGACTAACTGTGCCTGACGTTCTACGTGTGTACGTGCTTGTTCTGCTTCTATCGATCCTTCTATGTTACACTGGCTAGGGGAGTCGCATCGGCGAGGATCAGTCGCCGGAGTCGTGTCCCGTTCACGGGGTTACGGGTAAATGTGAATGTGCTCGGAGTGGTAGTCGTTTGACCCTCAAAGAGGATCGTGCGAGTTCGGCGAGGTCGGTGAGTGGAGGATCCTTAACGAGGACGCATGCTTTTGCCGACAGAGACAGAGATAGAAAGAGAGACTAAGAGAGACAAAGAGAGAGACATATACTCGTACGGCTGCCGAATCCATGGTGAAGGATCACCAGGCCTCCTGAAGGATCCAAGGTCCCCGTTGCTTGCTTACCAACCTTTTGAAGGACCTGGTCTCCAGAGATCAGGCGATGGACGGTCGGGACAGCCCGTTCTCCAGGACGCAGCCGGGCAGAGGCTCGTTGCGACTGCCCCAGAACCGCAAAGGCTCGGCGACGATTGACCCGGATGGCCAGCGGTCGCCCAACCAGACCAAGGACGTCGATAGCCCCAAGCCTCCCGGACGGGTCAGGCCGCTTCACGCGCCCCTGGAGAATCTGAAGCAGTGGGAGCTGGTGGAGGGCGACAGGGGTCTGAAGGTCGTCGAGAAAAAGGGCCTGCTGAGTCCTCGCTCGAAAACCGTGGACGAGAAACGAACTTCCGTGGAAGCCGTCCGGATCGAGACCGGGAAAGCTACGGCTAGCTTGACTCTGGATCCTGACCTCGAGGAGAAGCTGATGGCGTTCAAGGACTCGAAAATCGTGCAACCGATCGTCGAGGATGAGGATGACGCGAACGCGCCTGTTAGCCTCGGCTCGATCCTGAAGCAACAGAAGGATAACTCGGCGGTTGAGGACTGCACAGAAATGCTTCAGAGATTGGAGCGGCAGGTCAAGGCCATCGAGAAGAGCACGCTGGCGGCCAAAGCGCGTCAGCTGGTGGCCAGCTCGGACCTCGAACCGGAAGTTCAGCTGCGTTACAGGGAACACGAGGATCTGCTTCGTAACGTGACCGACGACGAGGCCGAGCGGTAAATTTCCATTCGTCCGCGTTCACAGACTATCCTCTCGGAGAACGATCCCCCGATTTCTCTTTCTTTCTTTTTTTTTTCGTAGAAAACATCCCTTTCCCGCTTACTTTCTGTTTTAACGAATTATCTAACAAATCTTTGCAGAACTTCGCAGACTTCTCTACACGTACAATGTTTAACCATTGTTTGCATTTGGATGGTGACTCTGACGAAATGCTTAATGTTACTGTAGCATAATTCGAAGCAATTTTGTACGCTGGTGTAGCAAATGAGAGACGAAGGGGCACCACCGTGCAGCCGTAATAGTTGAGTATGTAATCTGTGGGCCGATATTCTTAACTCTGACGACGATTGACAACGTATTGACGACATCAGAACTGTACGTCTTATTCTAGTAGTCGCAAGCATATTATTCGATCACGCACCTAACGATATGTACCGTTCATTTTTCATTATTTAACCGACGGCGACGTACGTCAAAGTAGCTCCGAACGGTAGCGGTGATGTACGTCAAATGGACTTCCTAGCACTAGAGAAATTGACTCGGTATCGCTGCAATAGTAGTGACTTGAAGACAAATAGACTTCGTATCAATTAATGGTGACCTGACGTTGATTTGACTCCGTATCGCTAGTGGTCGTATCGCTATTGATATAGAGACGGTTTGCCGTCAAGTCATCATCATTGATAGGGAGTCTATTTAACATCGAATTTATTATTGATACAGAGGCAATTTGACATCAAGCCACATCATTATTGATACGGAGTCAATTTGACGCCACGTTACCACTAGCAATATTAAACCTACCGAGTTAATCAAAATGTCCACTTTTACATTTTTCATTTTAATATTGCTGAAACGACAAAGACTCTTTCATAGAAAAACATTGAAGAAATTTCATAATAGAATCAGACATATTAATAAAAATAGTGAAAGGTCTAGGTAGACACAGTCTTGTCGTCGTTAGAAAACAATACAGGTTAGTTGCCTGTCGAGCTTGGTAGGTTTAGTGTTAAAACAGTCACCACTTGAAGGTTGAGTCTTCGATACGTAATCTGGTCCTCTAAAAACGACTATCGAGTCAGAGAAATTCAAGGACATAGCTCCGATGAGCACCAAGAAGTCTGCCTAGTTTCGCAAAGACAACTCGTTCGCCATGTTAAACGAAAATTGCAAATTACCCTCGTATCGAGTCAAGAAATTAAAACATCCCTTTTCTCGGTCCCGCCAAGCATCCGTTTGTCCACACTTTTCCGGGATTTTCGCTACTGTAGAAACTTGGTCGTAGAGTTCCCTTGACCTTTGGCAATCGTTGCGAGCAAACTGTTAACGAGAAATAGCGACGCGACCCAAAAACGAAGGTAGAACAGAGGTGTTGACGGTAACTTCCACCGAAAAGGGTGACGCCGTTGCAACGAGGCGACGCGACGAGGAACTCGACCGGAAACGCGGGGATCACGGCGAAGAAGGCCACTACGAAACTGTCTAGAACCGCCTCTGACACCCGCCGCGGACAGGAAGCGGAGATGTCCTTGCGGGCTCACAACCGGACTCACCATACGCGAGCCGGCCCGATCACCAAGAAAGATCACCGACAGCAGCAGCAGCAGCAACAACAACAACAACAACAACAACAACAACAACAACTACAGCAGCAGCAGCAGCAGCAAAACATTGTTGTCCGCCAGGCAAAGCCGTTCACAAACATCATGCGGAAGGCCAGTCTAAACGAGAAGGAGGTAGATATTGCACGTCGGATTAGCTACATCCTCGCGTTATTTTTCGAGCGAGAATTTTGTCCTCGATGGAAGAAAGAGGCGACACAGGAGGAGAGCGAAGGGTGATCGATGCTCCTCCCTGGCTCTTCGGGCGGAGCTGGGGGACGGAGCTCGAGTATCGCGCGATGTCCTTTGTCTTTCCTAAGGTCGGTGCTCGCCTGAACTTCGAAACCGTGAAACGATGCGTTTCCACCCTCCCGGGGGATAGTCGAGTGCGTCATTGACGCGTTTCCGCGAGCTTCGCGTGCGAGTGCGTGTCCCTGTAATGATCGTGGGACGTCGCCTCCTCCGCGATCCGTTTCGGGCGCCCGATCTGTTTCTATACCTCTGCCGAGAGATGAGGTATCTCGGTAGGCGTCGGTAACTAGATCTTGGTAGGAGACCCTTAATTATTCAAATACGCACTCCTAGATTCTCGGTTTCTAGTCAGTCGACTGGCGTCGCTACGCAGTGGCTCTTATAATCTCGAAAGCGACCACGTCTTCGAGTAACAAGCAAAGGGTTGTTGTACAGTAGAACCTCGATTAATCCAACTGGATTTTCTTCGATTTTTATTATTTAGATTTGTGATTATTCCAGGTAACGATGAAACTGTAGAAGCACCTCGATTAAACTTCGACTTAGCATCTTATGCTATTGTATTAATAATGTATCGAAAATGACAAGAAATTAACTATTAATTTTTGACTTCGGATAATCGAAGTTCTACTGTATTGAACAGTCTTTCATTGACATGTTGCATGGTCTACGAGATGATTAATTTAAAAGAGAAACAACGGATAGATCGATGGGATTTAATTATCATGCATATATTTCGTTGATGCCAGAATATTTAAAATTCTTGTAGTTGCGGTTCTTTGAACGGAGTATTTTTACAAAACAGCTTCTTTTTGGCTGATATGATTTTAACCATTCCGCTAATCGGAAATAAGGAGATAAGACGGCATGTTCGAATGTACTTGCGTAGCTATCGTCGGTATCAAAATTAGATTTTTGACTTTCTTTTCTTGCTTTTGAAGTGTGTATAGTATAGTACTATAGTGTAGTTACTTTGAAGTGACCAATAGCCGTGGCTTCGGTTCGTTTTCGGGCGCAATTAACTCCATATTTAGCGAATAAGACATATTGAATCTCAATATTTTTAATTTCGTTTATTTTTAAATTAACTTTATATTTATCGAGTCAGACTTGTCGAATCTTTGTATTTTTTTATTTCGTTTATTTTATAATTTACTTCATATTTATCGGATAAGACGTGTTCAATTTTTGCATTCTCTTATTTTGTTTATTTTTGAATAAAAAAATTTGATGTCTTATTCACCAAAGTTAATTATTCCCGAAAATAAACCAAAGTTACAGCAATTGGCCACTCCACCGTAATCGGCTCCACTAGCCTACGTATCACAAACATTTATGACTTCGTTATTTTCACGAATTCGATAAAAATCCATTAACAAACATATTTTAAAGAACACGTACTACAGGAATAATATAGAATAAAAAAGAAGTCGATGTTTTCCAAGGCAGTAGACAAGTATACAGCCTTAACCCCTTGCCGTACCATTATCTCCACAGTTAAAATGATTAGAACTTTTTCGATTGTAATCACTTCTTCAAAGAAGATAATTTATATTTATCGTGTTCCGACAGTTACTTTAACGATTAAATATTGTCAATGAGAAAACGGAACTTTATTCCGACTCAAAAGAACGGAATAACATTTAACTATACTTGACAGGATATTGTTAGAAATCTTCGTCAATGTACGGCAAGGGGTTGGGAAAATCGACGGTGTCTTCCAACAATAATTGATATCAGCAACGCAGCCAAGAAACCACGCAACTTTTCGCAAGCCGAACTTCAAAGCGCTTTTCTGTACAGCGCATAACTCCCGCCCTCTTCGAAGTCGTATTACAAGATCCAGAGTCTCGTAGCAATTTCCAAAAATTCCTGCCTTCAATGCCATTCCTGCCGACAAGCCTCCAGGGCGTCGAATATCGGCGATTCGGCGATCAGCTGACCGAGCTAGAATTCGATTTCGATCGGGCGCACAAGGGTGCAAGCAAGCACATCCCTCCTCGAGCGAGTGGAGGAATGGCTGGCAGGCTAAAAGAGAGTGGGTGTGAGAGAGAAAGAGAGAGAGAGAGAGAGAGAGAAAGAGGGGTAGGGAGAGAGAGGAGTAGACCGAAAAACTGGTGACGATGCGCGGCGTGACGGTAGCACAGTCGACCAACCCTTACGAACCTCCTATCGCGGCTCTGTCGAGGGACGCATGCGTGGCAATCGGTCTTGGTGGTCGTCGGGGCAACTCGCGAGGAAGGTGGTAGGCAAGTAGGCAGGCAGACAAGCAGCCAGGCAGGCAGCTAGGCAAGCAGCTAGGCAAGCAGCTAGGCAAGCAGCTAGGCAGGCAGGCTGGCAAGCTGGCAGAGGCAGAAGCAGAGGCAGGGAGGGTTGCTCGGGAAGCCAGGCTTTCAAGGGTGGTTCGCTGCCACGTTTCCAGCGACAGGGGGTGGTGGGGTCGTGTATTGATTCCGCGGAAAGCATCCCTCGGCTGGTGGACTGTTCTGCTGGGTGACTCGCGGCTCGCCGAGGACACGGTCGTCGTCGGACGGGCAACTTCGACGACGGCCAGCCGCCTCTCGCCGAGGTGCCTGCGTCTGTCTATCGTCGCGAGGATGCGCTGCTCCGTCCGAGTCTCGTCAGGACCAACGCCGGCCACGATCAGTGACGTCGGATACACCTACGGCGCGCCTCCAAAGCCACGGTTTCAATCGTCGATCGATCCCTCCGAGCTCCTCGAGCCGCCGTCCGTCAGCCGCCGTGGAGATCCTCGCATTTAACGGCCAGGTCGACGCTGCCGGCGCCGCGCCGCCGGAGCTAAAGCTAGAGTCGAAGCCGGAGGCGAGACCTTTGTGGGCATCGGTGTGTCGCGTTCGTCGAACAGCCGGATCGATCCTCGTCTCCTCCTAGTTTCGGTGAACCCCTTTCGGTGCTTCCGTGGACGCAAATTCGGTGAAAGTTCGTCGCCAGACACCCGCCGATCGATGTTCTTGCTGGTGTGCTCCGTGTCAAGGATACCGTTCGACAGTGTCCAGTGACAGGTCTCGTTCGCGCGAGCATGTAAATAGTAGCAGAAGTCGGAGCGCTGATTCCCAACAACTTGCCCCAAGAAAACTGTGCACTCGGAAGCCGTCGCGGTAGCCCTCGACTCGCGCGAAGTTACCAAAGCGTCCTCCTCTCGACCAAAAGGAACCCTGTACCTGATCGCTCGCAGCCAAGGACGATGACCGACCGTCTCCACCGAAGGACCAAATCGACTCGTTCGCAAAGTCGACTCGATTCTCTATCGGGCAATTAGCGTGCTCCACCGTGTTGTAGATACATAGGATAACTTTCAATTAGCTGTGATTGGATGGAGATGTCGGGACGCAGCGGGACACGCAGCGGCGCGTCGCGAGAACAAAAATGGCCAGCCAGGACGAAAGAAGGGAACGGGATCGGGGCCGATTCGCTGGTGCAGAACGTCGGAGCTTGTCCGTTTGAACTCGAGACTGTCGATCGCGTTTACACGAAACTGGAGTGCGCGGTGTAACAGGGAACGAGGCGAGTCGTTCGTTTCGTGCGAGAGCTGCTGCTCGTCGCTCGCCTCAACGTCGTCGACGACACTCACTTCCGGCCACGCGATCGTCCTTCTATCTTTCGGGACATCGACAAAGATCGATCGTCGAATCAGCCAAGCTGGCGGCCTCGAAAGTTGCTGCTGCCACCTCTTGCAAGATGGTCACTCGTGGCCACGCGCGGGTAATATCATCCCATCGTCTCTTTCTGCCCGGTGTGATAGTTTAGCCGCTTGCACTGCGAGACCTCTCTTAGATCAGTCATCGTAGATCGTTAATAACGATTCGCGAAGCAACAAGTTACGCTTCGAATTTTGCCGATAGCTGATTTTACCAGTCAGGAATTTTCGTACTGTCGAGTTCGAGTCGTTAAATAGATTTCTTATAGTCGAGTGCGAAGTGTTAGCAGTCTGGCGGATAAAGTTGTTGCATCGAAAGACTATTCACGTGGGTTTCGACTAGATTTCGGATTTTACGCATTTATGACAATCGTGAGCAAGTTGAAATATAAAATTGCGAAGGCATAAGAAGAATTTAATGATATAGTTACACTATTTCCAGTTTATTCGAACAATCTACACAAACAATTTATCTTTATTTAATTTCTGTTTCGCGCAATCGTCTCGGCCCAGTTTTATTTTGCATAAAGATCCGCAGTCTAGTCTTGACATTGATCTGTATCTCTTAAATTCGTCGTCGATAGAACACGAAAGGTTTTGGGATGGTTGGAAAGGCTAACATTCTATCGATTATCCGATGCTATCTACGCCAAATCGTCGAAATATCACACTGTGCGTTTTCCGTACTTGCAATCTTTTGGTTTCGTCGCGTTTCGCGTCCGTTGTTATTTGGGTCGTGGAAAACTGGGTATCCTTTCTTACTAATGCATTAGTTGCCAGC
Source organism: Augochlorella aurata (assembly GCA_028455555.1). Lineage (NCBI taxonomy): Eukaryota > Metazoa > Arthropoda > Insecta > Hymenoptera > Halictidae > Augochlorella > Augochlorella aurata. The sequence continues at coordinate 9,869,873 of CM052160.1, read as the reverse complement.
AGTTATCCAACGATCTTATTTTTTAATTGTTAACCAACAATTCTAAAACGAACAGTAATCTTAACCTGCTGCGTCTAAGATTCTTCATTTTATGAAACGAACCAAGTTACGCGACTGTCTGAAAATAATTTCAATTATTCGAATGTTAATTTAATAGCTTCGACATTGTTCGGCTTGGCGTTTTCTATACATCTTTGTACAAAGGACTAATAGTTGAACGAGCTTGCAAAACAATGCACCGGATCATACTTTTATTTATTTATTTATTTATTTGGCGATTTCAACGGGAAAACTCTTTGTTACATAAGACAAAGAGGTGAAATTCTAGAAGAATTAGTAGACTTAGACTTGGAGCCGGTACTGAAGACTAAGATGTTACGTAATTGATTGAAACCAATAACGCGGTGGCGAATTGATTTATGCAACCGCGAAACTGAAGTTGCTTTCCCGGTGACCCGAGACGACGCGGCGTGGCGCCGACGCCTGGAAAAAGCCATGCGAAAGGAACCGAGCTGCGAAAATATTCTACCGAGCAAAAAGTAGAGCAACTCTCGTTGAAAGTTAAGATCACGTCGACGAGCTGTGTGTGTTTCGCGAAACGAAATCGGACCACCGCACCGCATCGTCGCCGTACCGTCACAGCAAACGCGTTGGTCCACGCGGGCACGCTCGCGGTGTCGCGCTTCTTTCGAAACGATCTGTATCTGACGGCGGGCAGCTTTAACGAGGTTCAATTAATTCCATTGAGGATCGCCTGTTCGTCCCTGGAAACGCGAATCGCGATTCGCAAATAAACACGGCCGACACGTGTCGCGGAATTTCCGAATCCGACGCAGAACCGCGAAAGGTTTCCTTCCGCGAACGTCTCAGATGGACGCGGTTCGAAGTTCAAAGTTGAACGTGGTCACACGGAGTAGATATTGATGAAATCTATGTAGAAGATAGTTCTTAGAAAAATATTTGATGTACGGTTTATTTTGTTGGTCGTGTTGAAACAATGATTGCAATGTTTCGAGTATTGGATTTGAAAAGACTGGAAAAGTGGACGCCATCTTTTCGTCGCACTGAAAAGAATGGAGCACTTCTGGGACGTGCTAACAGTTCCAAATATTGCAATAGTGTGTAATTAAACGAATGAGGTCAGGAAGTGTTCTTAAATCGTAAAAGTTAGAAAGAGGTATTGCAAGAAGAATTACATAAATGTTTGGCTGAATTTATATTAGTGAAACGGATGACTTATTCCGAAAGTATCTTATGCGATTAAATCCTCCGTTAAGTCCTCCCTATGTCTCGCAATTTATATAAAATTCAATTGTTTCACGATATCTGGTACAAGAAATATTTATAAAAATGTATTGTCAACGCATACTTCGAAAGGAGTATGCGTTACACGATTCCAAGAACTGTCTATCGCATGCGTTTCATCAAAATCAACTCGCGCAGCTAGGATAGGTTCCCATGCAAGTTTCAAACTATCGTAGAATAGAATCCATCGGCAAAGAGCGGATGTTGCCACAACGAGGACCGCGCGGAAAAGTTTTCTCGTTTGACACTGCGATTCGTGTGTACGAGAACAGTCTTTAACGGTCTCTCTGTTTGATGTTCGTTGCAGACAGGGGATGGCGTGGGAGTGTCGAGTCGGCTCTCGTCGAGGAGTCGGACTTCGGAGGAACCCCACATCGGCAAGTACAAATTACTCAAGACCATCGGCAAGGGCAACTTCGCCAAGGTAAAACTTGCCAAGCACGTGCCCACCGGGAAGGAAGTGGCCATCAAGATCATCGACAAGACTCAACTGAACCCGAACAGCCTTCAGAAGGTAAGCGATCGACCACAAAACATAGTTGCAGTAGAACATCTTACACATCGTTTTATTTTTAACCCTTTGCACTGGAGAGATTCGGAGTGACGCCATTTAAAACTTATCTTCACTGTCTTCGTAACGAAGCCCTTGACTCTGAAGATAAATTTTAATTAGCTCCGCTTCGGAGCCCTCGGATGCAACGGATTAATTGATAACTCATAGACAAATCTAGAAATAGGAAATTAGTGAACTTTCGTCGCTGTTAATTAGGAAGTTAGGATAAAGAGTGTAACAAGAGTAAGGCTAGGCTGGAGATGCTAAAGAGTAGCGACCTACAGAGCAGAAACATCCTGGCGGAGATGCTCGTGAGACGTTTGCATCCACTCGGCGAAGGATCGATTGCACTTGAAAATGTCGCTTACACTTCTCCGAGTGCTTGCAAAGAGTGCGAGCCTGGTCTGGTCTGTGTCTAGGCTAGGTCTAGATCCTACTTGGAAGTGCTCGCGAGACGTTAAAAGCTACTAGCTCCGAATCTTACAATTAAGCTCGGTCCCACGTCCAGGAAGCAATCTTTCCGTCAACGGTGTAAAGTTAGCCAAAGCCAGCTGAGCGTGAATGTTTTCGTTTCGCAGTTATTCCGGGAGGTGAGGATAATGAAGATGCTCGACCATCCGAACATCGTGAAGCTTTTCCAAGTGATCGAGACCGAGAAGACGCTCTATCTGGTAATGGAGTACGCCAGCGGGGGCGAGGTCTTCGACTACTTGGTCCTGCACGGTCGGATGAAGGAGAAGGAGGCCAGAGCGAAGTTTAGGCAGATCGTCTCTGCCGTGCAATACTGCCATCAAAAGAAGATCATCCACAGGGACTTGAAAGCCGAGAATCTGTTGCTCGACAGCGAGATGAACATCAAGATCGCCGACTTTGGCTTCAGCAACGAGTTTACACCTGGCAACAAGCTGGACACCTTCTGCGGATCACCGCCCTATGCCGCGCCCGAGCTTTTTCAGGGTACGATGACTTCTAAACTAATCGATTGTTCAGTAGCTTACCACTAAACCTACCAAGCGTTAAAGACATTTGATATGTGTTGTTTTATAAGAATTACAAGACCGAATCTATTCAGACATCTTACCATTTTTATTATAATGCGTGCTTAGAAATTTATTCAAACATTTTCTATAGTAGCAAAAATGTTTGAATAAAAAATGTTTAATGTCAAAAAATTAGAACGTCTGAATAGGGTCTAGTGCTATCAACAGACTGCGGATCTGTGTGGAAAATAAAAATTTTCCAAAACAATTCTAAGAAACAGATATTAAATAAAAATAAATTGTTTCTTTTAATTATTTTGGCAAATCTCAAATAGTGTAAAAATGTTATAAAATTCTTCTTATATTTTCACAATTTTATATTTCAACTTCTTCATTTCAACTTCAACTTCTCGGTCTGTTACTATACCGAGACTATAGTTGAACATGCGAATGACCTCGTTTTATTCTTGTCTTATTTTGCCGCAGTGTTTCTCTTGTAAGGAAGAAGTTTATACGTTTATTTGCTTTAAATCTACTCCTCCGCTTTCGCGCTTTCAGCGCCTTCATTTTCCATTTGCTTATGTTAACAGGTAGAAAATACGACGGACCAGAGGTGGACGTGTGGTCGTTGGGCGTGATACTGTACACTCTAGTGTCTGGTTCGTTACCCTTCGACGGCTCGACGTTAAGAGAATTGAGGGAAAGAGTGCTGAGAGGAAAATATAGAATCCCGTTCTACATGTCGACCGACTGCGAGAATCTGCTGAAGAAGTTTCTGGTGCTCAACCCGACGAAACGGGCCTCCTTAGAGGTACGTGACGTGATGCTCGCTTCTACAGTGTCCAACAAACGCGATAGTCACTGCTCCACCGACTCGAGCGATCGGCGAACGAATGATCTTGCTCAGGCCGATGCAAATGAATCTGACATTCTCTTCTACATCCAACAGTTTAAGAAGAATCGCTACGAATCAATCATTTTTGAGATACAGATGTTAGTTTCAGGATTGAAATGGTCCTTGGAATAATAGTTTGTTGCATTCACAATAAAGCGCCTGCTGCGGGACCAGTTAAATATTTTCTGAAACTCCGTTTCGCTTGTCCAAGCAAGGGACTTCAATTACGCAGAACTCGTTCAGTAAAATGTTGTCAGAACTTGTCCACTGATTCAAATGTGAAACTCTAGCCTCTGGAGCTTTGACCATCGTGTTTGCGACGCCCTGTAGAACGCGTTCCACCATCGTGATTCACGCCGGTGCTTTTAATCGCGGCCTTTCTCTTTTCTCTCCGCCTCGTCCCTCCAGACTATAATGAAAGACAAATGGATGAACATGGGATACGACGACGACGAGCTGAAACCGTACTTAGAGCCCGAGCCCGATTATAAAGACCACAAGAGGATAGGTGAGTCTGCCAGTATGTACATAACACTTACTACTTATTGTTTTTACATATGTATAAATGTACCGTTGCATCGTTTGCGACCACCCGCCGCATCGCTATTCGCTGGTAGTGCCACCGAATCGTCAACGAGAGGTGGTCGTAAATCGAAAAAGCGATTGCTCGCGCATAGCCGAGCTATAGTCGTGGTGCAACGAAAAGGGGAAAATGGGTGTCTCCTGTTAGATACCGGGTAGTCTTCGGTGACACCTATATCGCTACCGACGGGATTAACCCAAAGCTAACGGTAAATCGTATTTAACCCAGAAGGTGTCTCCGAGTAGGTGTTTTTCTCTGCACGGCAATATACCACCAAGGCTTCATTCTTGAGTAACCTTTAGTTTACTGTGTATACCTTTGTGTACCGATCCCTTGTCTTCGGGGCCGTGGCGAACCGTTTTCACGCCTCCGGGCAGGACACACGCTAATGGACTCCCATTATGCTGTGCCCTCCGGCTGCGAACGAAGTTCGGGGCTCCGCCAAGTTTGAACTAGTTCGAGCACGATCTTATTGTTCCAAAGTTTCCATTCGTAGCTCCAAATATTTTCTGCTGTTCGAATATCGTTCTTGGTTCGAATATCTTGGTCCTCCCTCGCTCTCCAATTTCACGCATTTTATCGAAACGAATACCACTCTCCATCCTATTAATTATTTTCCCCAGCGCATCGATAGGATACCAAGGTACAAATCAACGCTTCGATGTCCACACCTGCGACAGAAATACTTTCGTTCGCCATTTACATAGCTGTAAACGCGACACCACCGTGATACCACCAACACTTGCTTGTCATTTTACAAGTGGCATCAGGGTGATGTTGCGCGACAGCAAATTTGTTGAATTGGAGAAACAAGGAGCAACTGTCGTGGTATCGTTTTCGATTGAATCGGTCAAAGCATTCCGGAACCCTTTTCAAAATCCAAGCGAGACTGTTCAATGTTGGAAATGATATTCGACAGCAAGGGAGAACTTTAAAATTTAATCGGATAGAATAGAATAGAATAGAGTAGAAGGAAGAGAGAGAGAGAGAGAGAGAGAGAGAGAGAGAGAGAGAGAGCTCGAATCCTTTATTTTGAATCGAGATCTTTCTTCGTTCGTCACGGTCCTGCTCGTAGTAGATGAGGTAGTCGAGCGCATGGGTTCGTGTTGACGTAGTCGCATGACGCGTCACGCCGACATTCTTAGTGGTTGTGACTATGCCGCTACGCCTGTTTGTTTTAGAGGCCCTGGCTAGCATGGGATACACGAGAAACCAGATAGAGGACTCGCTGGAACAGGCCAAGTACGATGACGCGTTCGCCACGTACTTACTTCTAGGAAGAAAGACCACCGATGTGAGTATCATCTGAGCCAGAGATGTCCACCCGATAACATTTAGAGACCACGGGTCTCAGCAACGGCGGCCTCGAGTTGCTTTCCTTTTTGGCTCCGACTTGAGGCCACCGAGGACTGCTTGAGACCAGGGGGTCACGATTGAATATCTCCGATCGTAGCAAATCAGAGCTCTTACTATTTCTATCGTGAAATTAGGTTATTAGTATCACGCAGTTGCATTGGAAATCCAAAATTGTTCGATTTTTACGTTTGAACGTCTTCGGGAAATGTTCAAAGCTTGAGTTACAACAAGAGTAAGGGTTCTGAAGGAAATTAATGGGGGTTTCTGAGGAGAGGGATAATCGAGGGGTGGTAGAAGGTACGCGAAGCCAAGTAATACTAATTAATTTGTCTGGGTTCACAGCCGGAATCGGACGGTTCGCGGTCAGGCAGCTCGTTGTCGCTGCGCAACATTCCGCCTCAAGCGGGCTCGGGCGGTGGCGGAGGCGGAGGAAGCGGAGGAGGAACGGGCGGCGCCGTGCAAAGCCCGTCGCACAGAGGTGTTCATAGAAGTATTTCCGCTAGCAATCCAAAACCCAGTAGACGGGTTTCGTCCGGTCTTGAAACGCTTCGTAAGTGGATCGTTCTCTATCCTAAAAGTAGAATCTTACTAAACCTAAAGGAGGACGTAGATAAACGACTTCATGGAAGGCGACCGAATTAATTTAGAGGGTAGCCGAAGGTTTCCACTAACCAGTTCAGCCGACAAAATGAGAGGACCGTGCTACTGCCACCATCGATGCACGTCGCGAAAAAGATTCAGGAAGAAGGTTCAACCGCGTATTTTTATTTCGCTTAAAAGATATTATATAATTATATTAAATATATATACAATATATAGTCAATATAATTATAATACAGCGATAGCTAAAGGCTTGCTCTAACTAACCCGGCAGGTAAAGCAAAACCGATGTCACTGGGTACGTCTGGAAAAGATTCATTTCGGAAACTTTGTGAATGCACTGTGTACGCGCTCGTTCCCCACGCTTGATCTAGGTGGTGCCGTCCGGTTGCAGTACCGCGCGTAATTCGTTCTGGAAGATTATTGGAAGGCTAGTCGATTCAGTATACCGTATTCGTGTTTACCTCATCAGGTGGAGCGTCGAGCCCAGGGAACGCGACGAACCACAATCATGCGACTACGAACACCGGGGGAACGGTGACAGGAGGAACCGGTGGTAGCAATTTCAAACGACAGAACACCGTGGACGCAGCCACCATGAAGGAGAACAGCGCCCGCGTGTCTGCAAGCCGGCCTTCAGCCCCGAAAAATAGTCCAGGCCAATTAGACACCAGTGAGTTCTTTTTGTTGAGCCATAGTCTCTTGTTGATCCTCTGTCGAACCCACGGATTCACGTAGTCCTCGTCCAGCCGCTTCCCAAATGATCGTTGCGTCATTCGTTCTATTAATCTACGGCTTAGCAAAGTTATATATCCGCTTTTGGAATTTGGGTTGCTATGTCCTGGTCTCGAGTCTGTTCACGTTTCGATCGGCTCATGATAATTTTACGTTTACACGTTTCCTTTGTGCCTCGCGACTGGACGCCATTTTGGTACCGTAGCGCGTGTGGTCGTCGCAATATTGATCAATTCTTTAAATATTTTAGATTCCACACAGAGGTCAGATCGCTCGATTGGGAGATCAGATTTGTTAGAGTTATTGTTCCACGTTGATCGCGACAAGAATGTAGACTGCAGGTTTTCACAATTTTAGAAACGGACAGTCAAACGACTTAGTTTAGTTCAGTTTTGCGACGATGTCACGCTCTGTGCACCCTTGTCTCCCATGTAGCGAATGCAGGGTCATTTGGACCCGCGTGTAGCTGTAGCAGTTACTATACTTTATTTATTTTTGCGATGTATAATGTGCGCTAGTGTAAGAGTATATACAGAATTCGAAGATTCGTATCACAGTTCCTTTTGCAACTTGCACATAATAGAAAGTTCCATTGTAGATCGAAATGACTCTGCACACTTCTGCATTCGTCCCAATTCATCATCCAGGGGTTCATACAAAGTTATAAGTAGCCTGCGTATCTTTATGCAAATGCGTTACAAATCTTTCAATAATATCTTATTTGCAAGAACGATGCTAAAAGAATTTGAGAACTTTGTGGTTCGCGAGTAACATTTTAATTCCAATTGATGGTGCGAAAACAGAACGCATACCGAATATTTTCAAACGTATTTTCGCGATGTCAGACTGTACAGGAATGCAAAAGAGAATTAGAGAGACCTAACAATTACATTTAACACTGTCGAACGCATAAGACGCAGCAGTCTAGTTGTAAATCATCGGAATAACAACACGGTGAACAGTTTCAGCGTCGTATCTGCTCGCTCTTTCTCCGGAAATGGTCGCAGAAAGAAGCGGATCAGACGTGTTCCGGTGACCCGAAACCATAAATCCTCCTTTCCTGAACATACTCGTTGCAAAAACCGCCTGCGTTATAATTTAAACAAAAAAAAAAGTACGCTGCTTTGTTTTGTGTTGAACTATATCTAATGAGGCTTGCAGTGACAATGTTCATTCTAGGCGTGGGTACAAGTCCCGGTGGTAGGGGATGGGCAGGCAAGAGCAACACAATGAACGCAGGGGCAGGTGGCGGTCGGCTTCTCACCTCACCTGCCCCTGGTTCTGGTGGTCGACGTAGCACCATCTCCTATGATCAAGCGAAAACGTCCTCCTCGTCCACCGAACGAACCAACGACGCACCCAGGTATAGTGACAACTCATTACTTCTCTAATCTATCTATCTCTTTTTGTTTTTCGTTTGTTTTTTGTTTTATTGTTCTGCGTAATCACGCGACTCGAACGGGGTATTCGATTTCGCTCGACACGACTGAGAAATTCGCCTGTTCTCGCTCTTTCTCTTTCTCTCTCGACGATGTGTGGACACTGGCTTCTGGCGATCCGCGGAAATCAAGCGCATTAGTGGACGAAATTACGTGGATCTTTATGGATCGTTGTCGATCCGCGTGCAAAACGTTCTGCATCTGCTGCGACAAACAGCTGTCACCTCTCATTCTATTTCGAATCGTTTTAATAGAAAGCGATGCATCGATGCTCTTCAACTATTTCAGCCGCTTTAAATTGTTGCTAATCATTCTTCCCACGAATGTCATAAAATCCGCAGTCCACGAGACATCCTTGCAATTACTGTAATAAAGGTATTGCTTTCGTGTCGAACAGCATTGTATATGACACAATTATTTCTACACGGAACATCGATTGAAGTTAAGTGGCTCTGTGTCTGCATGCAATGTTGTTTATTGTAACTTGCAACAGGAATACCTGTAATTTTCGAGGTGTCTGTAATTTTGTCGACTATTGTGCCTCTTCTATATCTCGGTTTCTCGTGGTTTCGCACCAGCGAAGACAATATCGCAGCATGAATACGCGTCCACGCGAAACCAATACAGTGCCCTACTACAGTGCCTGCAGTGCCTACACAGTCGAACCGTATTTATTCGTTTTCTCGACTCGATGCGCACAGTATGATAAAATGAAAAGAAGAAAAGTTCGGTCCGTAATTGGTTGTTTTTCTCAAAGTTTCTTGTTTGACTAAACTGTTTTCAATTGTACCGACTAACCGTAGGCGATCGATTGCTCGACCGGCAAACAATACTAAACCAATGTAAACGAACGTTCTATCGTCGCCGATCTCCGCGGACTCTCTCGTAGATCTACGTATATTCTCGTATCACCATAGATTTATACGTATTATATAACAACAAGAATCTGTCGTTAAGCCCCCCTTCGTTCAGGCAGTTGATCTGTTTGTTGTTTGTTGCTCTAGCATGTTGGCTGCTGCCTGCCAGTCGTTCGTTTTTTCAGACCACTTTCTTTATTGGCTTGACAGATGTTTAACCGAGAAACAGATAGATCTTAATAACAGAGGTGTATACAAATTACGTACACACAGTTATACAAGTTCCGCTTGCTAATATACATACGTTCTCGATACCGAAGTCTCTGTTCACAGTGTCACATCTATCACCATAACTCTCGTCACTCTCTGTCTTTTTTTACAAACGTAAATACTAGATTTGCAGAGCGTATGCGCCTAGAAACAACCATTAACATCATCCATCATACATGTGTCATTCTTATAATATTTTAGCGTCGTGTTCTGTTCCCCTCGACACGGTGCACCATCCTGCCAGCTGAGACTCCTCCCAGCAGGACCCGTGGACTCTTTTTCGTCCTCTTCCTAATCCTACCGTACGCTGCCTCCTCCGTAACGTCGCGCTGGCAAGCGAGCTCAGCAATTTAGGAAACATTCGGATTTCTCTGTGCAGCCGATGTTTTGGACAGTTTATTTCAGTTTTGTGGACTTAGAGGAAGGCCATAGTTTTCATTTCGATATATTTCTAAATTATAAATATTTTTAATTTGTCTGCGAATATATATAATATATAATTTTGGAAATTTATTTATTTATATATAATAAAAACTAAATCGGATTTAACCGTAGCAAAAGTAACATTGTGGGGAAAATAATAAATATTATTTATCTAACCTTTATCTTAGGAAAAATTATCCATTAGTTTTTCCATTTAGTTTTTAGTTTGAGAAGCAACAAAGTCCGGTACATTACACTCTTAAGCAACAAAACCGATAGAATTTTATTCTCCAGGTGAAAAAGATTCACAGTACCGGAACGGCCGACCGCAACGCGACGATACGGAGAGAACCTGTACACCGTCCCGCTCCTTGAACTCTCGGTGAAAAACGAAATCCGTTTCGCTCGAGTTCCATTCGCTCTTCGGTACCGTAAAATCTTTGGCAAATTCTGTCGCCCGAGTGTCCACGAACCGCGGTATCGAAAAGAGATACGTCATTTTGTTTCTATTTTTTTTTCACTCTCTTTCTCTCTCTCTCTCTTCTTCCGACTGTTCTTCCGTGCGGAGAACTAAAATTCGAATTGCGAAAGTACGTGCCTGTGCTTCGATCCACGAGACCGAAGCGGTTTGTGAGGTCGTGCGTTAGAGAAAAAAAAAGGATATAGGGCCGGACATGGCAGTTTGTTGACTAGTTTTGTGCGCAGCATGGGCGAGGGCACTAGACCGACACGGGGTCACACCAAGTCTGCGAGCATCAGCGCAGGTCACCGATCCTCGAGTGGCGTACCCCCCAGCGACCATTCACTACTGGACCCTCAACCACGCAACGCCCACAACTCCTTACTCGCCACTGCTGACCCTCTTAGACAGAGGTACAGGTCCCCAATGCCTTATCAGACACCTTGCGCGCGATCCTTCACTCATTTCACGCGCCCGATGGTCTAACGTGCAGAATCGAACACGCTTCGCGCCGGCTTTACCGAGGATCCCTCGGAAACTAATTGCAATTTGCAAGACATTAACTCCTTTGAAAGTGTTGAACGCCTATCCGAATTTTCCAGATGGCAGAGTTCGGGTCTTTTTTAATTTCGGGGATTCATGAACTTGGTGCAAAGATGAACTTCGTGAAATTTTACGTACTTTTACCATTTGCTGATTTCTTCCTACAAGAATCCGAAAGGCTTTCAAAGTCGAGACTTTATCAATTTTCGCACCAAGGTCTGAAATTCCTTATTAACTTTTGCAATAGATTTATGAAGCTGCCAGATTTGTTTATCGCAGACAATTAAACATTGTTCAATTTGTATTATTCGCTAGAAGCTGTGTAGCTAGATGATGTCCTTGAACTGCTGGGTCAGAACGAACCCGAGCTCTGCTATCTCGACAGGCTAACGCTACAAGTATCAACCACTAAACGCTTTTGATTTATTAGCATAGAAGAATCATTGATACTATTAAACGATAAATTATTCAAGTTACATAACGACGGAAATGTTCTGTAAAGTTGAACAAGAGCATAAGCGCCTCGCGTTAGACCCTCGGAGCAGCTGAGATGTACCGGGAAAGCATTTCTTTTGGTTCCTTCATTCGTCCGTTCATTGGTTAATTCGTTTCTCAACTTTCTTCCTGGGCCACTAACTCTCTTAGGGTAACTGGAATTGTTTGCTCGCGTCCGCGCGGCGTGCACGCAGCCCGTTTCACCTTCTCTGCGCGAGAAAATCGGCCTCGTAGGTTCCTCTAGGACAGTTTCTGGTCACTTACTCGAGACATTCCATCCGCCTTAAATTTCGCTTCTAACTTGCATGACCGCCTATCGTTGATTTGTTTCTATCCCCTCATCATTGCGCGCTGCGCGACGTTTTCTCGATGAAACGGCGGGTATTCCTGCATCGACGTTCAATGCGATTTTATGGATCGTTCTAGATTGCAGGTCTTTATGCAAGTCCTTATGCAGGTCTTTACAAATTGTCACAGTTAATTTTAAAAAACATAAATTGGACATAAAATGTCTTTTCTCTTTTAATAATAATAAAATCGGCAGTCTAGATGGTTCACGGAACATGAACGTTGTCCCGCCGAATTGCAGAAATATCACACAGTGCACCGGTTTTGGTTCTTTTCTTCATTGTTTCCGTTTCGGTTTGTCCGTTCGGTTTTTCTCGCGCCATCGTTCTCGAACAGAAGAATCTCCCCGGATGAAATCGATTCGGAGGATCAGCCACTCAGACTACAGAATACATTAGACGCATTACAGCGTAATCGTACCGTTGCGTTGCATTGATTTAGTAATCGCATGATAACGAAAGTAGCGCACACCTTCGACGGATCTTTAGAGGTTTTAGAACGATCCGCGTAACATAACGCTTGACGACTAATCTTTGTGTTATTGGACATTAACTACGTATACTAACCGTGGCCACGAACAGCAATCTCGTTCGTGTACGGAAATGGACCGGGGGTTTCGCCGCGTGTAATTTTCCTCGCGAGATTACACGAATCTGTCTCTTTTCGTTTGTTTTCTTTCTTAAGAGGCGATCGTTTATCGGGCAGACGGCGCGCGCTCTATCGTCGAATCGATCGCGGGTAAACGCATAGTGTTTCAGCGAGCGTCACTGAAAATGAGGTTCTAATTTTACTCCATCGTACATCTTCGGCGAAGCATGTGCAAACAAATGAATTGCATCGGTGTACACTGCCGGCTGACGGTATCCGACCACTTTTCCTCGAAGACACGGTCGCGCTATGCTCGCCGCCAATTCTTAATTCATGGTGCTTTCTTTTTGTAGCCTCGAATTCGTAAAATTTCACTCGCGCGGTTTAATTGCTTAAGCAGTACAGGATCAGTGTATTCTTTCACTTCCTCTATAGTAAATATGACTTCGCTGTATTATCTGTGACCGTTGCAGTTGAAAGTATTTGTTCAAAGTATGAATTTTCCGCAATTCGCACGAGTTTAAAAATATTGTAGAATAAGTGTAAGATTACTAAAATATATAAGATTAATAGAATAGGGCCGCCTGTGTTTATCAGATTTTTCTGATTCGAGGCGAGGTCGCATTTGAACATTGAAATTAAAAGGCCTACGAAATTCTCGTTTTGTTGCGCGATTCTTCGAATCGGGAGGAATGATCGAGTGGTCGAAAACCTTCCGCCGTCATCGTAAGTGTATAATATAGTTGATCGTCTAGCGATTCGTTCGTTAGCGAAAATAATTAGCCCGCAGTTCTCTGCTTTCTTAGCCGAAACAGTCGAAGCTCGCTTTGCAAGACGTAGAAAACCATCGCTTGCGCATTACACAAACGTTCTATCTCTCGTAGAATCCGCGCCGGATAGTATAATGATTTATTTTCTCTCCCTGATCGTTTCTTTATTTTGCATCTTGTCGCTCTCTCTCTCTCTCTCTCTCTTTCCCTCTCTTTTCCTTTCTTTCTCTCTTTCTCTCACGCTTCTTTCTCGGCGAAACTCGTACGACACGGAAACAAACGATCTCACGCATTTAACGCACAAATGCTCTCTTATCGGAGAGCCTACACGGACAAAGCAGTTATTACGCGTAGTATACTTGCTCTCTCTCTCTTTCTCTCCCCACTTTTCGCTCTATCTCTCTTTCTCCTTCTCTCTTTATCTATATCTTTCTCTTTCTTTCTATATTTATTTAATTATGTAAGGATTATCACGAACAAATGTAATATAATAGAAAATATACTATTTCTAATTAGCCTGGGTGTGTCACCAAGTAATAGACTGGCAACACCTACAACACCAGCATTTCCTCGAAATGTTGCAAGTCGTAGTACGTTCCACTCTGGCCAGAGATCCGCTAGAGATCAGCCAATTTTTGATCGGGTGAGTACGAATCTTTCTATAAAACGCTCGCGCAAAAATCCACGTCTGTCTTTCACACCGATCACGCTGTCCAACAATTTCGCGCTTTGTGTTTCGAGGATCGATGGCTGATTCTTGTTGATCCCGATGCTGTCGCGTCGCTTTTGAAGTTCTCAAAGGCCGCAGCTGCCGGAGAACATCAAACGTCGCGCCAAAATAGAAAAACCACAAACATTGGCCATTGCGGAAAAATTTGTTGCACAGCTGATCGAACGGACCGTGACAATTTGTTGAACAGTGTTATTACGGTTTTCCGGCAAGATAATACGATAATTCGGTCACACTTAGTTCCCACAATGACGTACACCGTTGCGCAGTCATTGGGGAATTATCTGTCTGTCTTGCTGAACAATTCTAAGAGTCAAGGAGTCAACTCTTGCGCACTGTACGGATTAATTAAAAATTAGGGACTTAGATAAATGCTGATCGAAGAATGCATCGACCAAGGATGAACCGTGTTTCGTAGACTCTTTTGTCCGAGATATAGAGTGTGTTCGCGTCAGTACGACACGAGCAAGGTGTCAACGTTCTGTTTGCTTTTCGACAGGTGTCGAAACTTCTAAATATGGAATGCAACGGCAAGACATCGTTTACGTGGAAGAGGCGAGCTGAGAGGAAATGAGGGTGCTCGCACTTAAGAATTCGTTGCCTCCGGGAAAGTGCTGCACCGAGCGGCCATTTCTAAAAAAGGTAGGACTCTGTCCTGTTCAGTTCGACGGAAGCATAGACCAGAGCCTATTTAGTTCGACGGTAGCATGACTTAATCAATGAAACGGTAACCAAAACAATTCCAGAGAAGAGACAAACGCCAAACGTGCAACGTTTGCTTTTATAGTTCCATGTTCTGTCTCGTCTGCTCAGAAAATGCTATTTCTTTCTATTTGTAAGTTCGATTTCGTCTTTGTACGATCTTCTAAGCTCGATTGATTGAAATAGGCTGTGTCTTGCACATTTTCGAAAGATTAAAGAACAATTAACATCTTTTATATCCAGATACCGTGTGAATATACAAGAAACAAATTGCTCGATTAAGGACGAACTGAATAGGTTCTAGACTATGCTTCCGTCGAACTAAACGGGGTAGATCCCTAAATTTTCAGAATCGCCAGCTTGGTGCAGCACTTGGAGGCAACAAATACTCGGGCGTGAGCAATCCTAATCCATCGATATGACTGAATACGAAAGCAAGCGAACGAAACCGTTCTGCATTATAAACGAATTATTTGCGTTGTCACGTGGGAGCAGTATGTAAATTTCCCATGACTTCTAGTATCAATATTTGTAATAAATTATTTGTCACGCGCAGAAATTAGATTTGCTTAACCAGTCGGCTGTTGAAATCTCTTTTGAAAAGTGTGTAAGTTACTGTATTTGTATTGTATATGTTTGATTTTATCACATCTTGTTTAAACGCAATCCTTCCATAACATACATAATTCAATAAAGAATATCAAAGTATATACATATATAGGAGTATACTGGTCAAAAACAGCTAACTGATTAACTGGTTTTCACGAACTGATGCAACAATTAGGTGAACAGTGTGCAAGGGATAACAGAATCGTTCACAGACGAATAAAACCCAGCGAGGTTTAAAGAACTTAGAATAGTAAGTAGAATGTAAGGATAACGATGGAACTGCAGATCTTCATGCGAATCGGCATATTCATAGATCGTAACAAGTAGACTACGGATCTTTATGCGAAATAAAAATTGTCAATGCCAATTGCAAGAAGCATAAGATCGATGAAAACGTCCTTCACCTTTTAATAATTACAATAATTTGAAAAATAACGAACTATTCAGTTTTGTCATGAACACATAAAGCCCGCAGTCTGGTAATAAGGGGACAATAGAATTCCTGACCGCAAAGTAAACAAAACTACTCGGGAAGTTTCCAAATTGAATGTGCAGAAAGATCCACAGTTTAGCAACGCGAAGGACGAGGGACGATAGTAACAACGTTTCTGGACATTTCAGGGTCACACTCGCACGCAGGACACGAACGCAATCAGCCCGCTAGCGAGACCGTCCTTCTTCTCGAAGCTGTCGTCGAGGTTCACCAAACGGTGAGTTACCATAATTCAGAGTACACGTATGTTAAATCGAATGGCCGATTATCGACGTTCGACAGCATGCTAGTACACGTACCACTGTAAAGTACCACTGTTCGTCCGCAAACACACGTCCGCAGTGATCGAAACCGGCCGAACCTCGGCCGAGACGTTAACTTCAGCAAAGTCGATTCACGCGATCTCTGCACGGGCCTCGCGAAGCTCGTTCGCGATCGATCGGACTCCTCCGCGGAACGCGGTCCGGCATTTTCGAATGTTTTCGTTTTCCTATTTTTTTTCGCTCTTCCAAAAACCGCGCGGAAAGAAAGACTGCTACCGGGTATCCGTCTCGGTGTATCGCGTTCAAGACTCGTTTCACTTTTCGTTTTGCCTCGGGCGTAGCTTTCGAATCGAGAGTCGCGCTTCACGAATCGGTATTTGCGAACACGACAGCATTATTTGCAGTGGATCTACATATATATATTACATATATTATCTCTATCTATCTATCTACTCTATCTCTTTTTCTCTCGATGCATGCGTATCGATCGATTCGACCAGAGGAACGACTTCTTGGACTGCGTTCACGTACGCCATTCGTCACCGGAATCGTTTTGAACCAGTCGAACCTGTCGTTTGCATGCAACATTGACGATTCTATTGTTTTTTAAGGATGCACAATGACTATGTACTACTCCGTAACAAGAGAATTGTACATTTCTATTATGTATATGGTATATACCTTTTCTATATCGTATACGCATACATATGATTTTTGAGATACAATGCGCGTTGCGTGCGTTCCAATGGAAAACAAATTTTAATG
The DNA here is from genome assembly GCA_028455555.1 of Augochlorella aurata. Classification (NCBI taxonomy): domain Eukaryota; kingdom Metazoa; phylum Arthropoda; class Insecta; order Hymenoptera; family Halictidae; genus Augochlorella; species Augochlorella aurata. The sequence goes on along the minus strand of CM052160.1, from coordinate 9,853,111 downwards.
CGTAACGATCGGCCGACAGTCCGATGAGCCAGCAGCGACCATTATCAGTGAAAGCCACGAAAAACACGTAGCATCTTTGTCTCTCTCTCTCTCTCTCTTTCTCTCTTTCTCTATATTTTGTTTTCGCTCTGTCTCTTCTCCCTCTGTTTACCCCACGTTTCTATCGACCACAATTAGGCAGTCCTAGTTTCATTTATTTGTTTACGGCGGCAAACGTTTTTCCGTTCGGTTGCTTGCGACCGATCTCTAGACCGCGATTTTCATTTTTCTCTTTTGGTTCTCGTCCCGAGCGCCTCGAGCAACCGTCCCGAGCAGAAACAATTATCCGTCCATCCGCATCCGTTCCGTATTTTCGATCCACTCCACAGTGCGATATTTCAGTAATCTAGCCGGACTAAATTGAATTTCGATAACGTTCCAGACGTGCACCGCCACGAATCGATACCAGTTTTGCCCGAAATATAGGTATTGCTCTAGAAAGTAGTTCGTAATGATCCATTAGAAGAATCCATTTCTCGTAATGTAATTTTGTTCCAACGTACTTTCATCGCTGGAGACGCGTGTAGAACTTTGTTCTTTCAAACCTTCGTAAGAATTGTACGTTCGTAACATCGTTTGGTCGAATTCAATAGACGAACGATGTTATCGAATGAATCAGATGGAGGCATAATTTCGACGGATATTTCGTTTGTAGCAATTTTACCCGAAGATCTAACGATTCGTAAGCATCGATCCGTAGAGAAATGTAATTTCATGAACGTCGACCGTTCATCCAGTGTTAAACCGTCGTGAATGAGTTGTTCTTGGATTTGAGAATTTCGACCGGCTAGATTTCTGTCCTATCACACCGCGGGCTTCCAGCGTCGTTTCGTCGCACTCTCGTGAAACGATTGATTAACAACGGGAGCAGCCCACTCCGATCGTCGACGAACTGCGATACACTGCTTGGCCAAGTTCGAGCCACCTCGCATACTCATTGTGCATCCCTTCTTTGACTTGAACGTAGCGAGGCATATCCTTGATTGATCTACCTATATACTCTCTATTATACGTACACGATACATTTAGATAAAAAAGATAATACATCGAATAAATGAGACTTTCGATCTTGCCGACCGAAACAAGCGACGATTGAACAAAAAAAAAACACGAAACGAAAAAAAAAACAAAATTGAGAACAGTAATGAGTAATCGAACGAAAATAGGAATACGCGACGACGCGTGTGCAACCGTCGAGGACGCGTACAGAAACGGACGACGAAACTGTGCAAAGGCAACGACAAACACATGAAATGTTATGTACAAAACGATAGAGAATATAATGAATACATATATATATATATATATATGTATATGTATATATGTATGTATGTATATATTACATATATATATGAAGGACCGATCGGTTGAAACCGACCGCGAATCACGCGGAATGCCACGGAATAACAAGAGTTTAGAGTCAAAACGAAAGTAATCGAAAAAATGTATCCCGTTTCGCCCGTGAACAACTCGCACTTTCACGATATGGTCACTGGACTCATCGTCGGTAGACAGGGCTAGAAAACCAAAAAGACTGAAAGATAATAAAGCAAGTAAAGGCGCAGCATAGCCATTGGTGCATCGCTTAATCTTTTGACAAGAATCCAAAAAAAAAAAACAGTAAATAAATAAATAAATAAAATTCAAAACTGAAAATACAAAAAACCAAAGAAAAGTCAAATTCGATTTAATGTTATGCCGGTGTGTTGTGTGTTATTCTATGCTGCAGGACGTGAACTCGATTGCGATCCGCCCTCGAACACTGGCAAAATTCTCTCTAAGCGTTCTCCTCGAAGATCGAACACACACGCCCCCGAGACGCCGGGAAGCGGAGAGTATCGAGGAGAGTATCCGTTGGAGAACCGGGAAAACTGAACCGAACCGGGATTCAGAACGAACGAAACGGGACTTGGCTCTCCGTTATTCTGTGGCATGTACCCCGGCGACCGTGGAACCGGAAGTGAATCGGTTCCCGATCTATCGATAACCAACGTAGAGAACCGCGGCCGACCGACTCAACGACCGATCCAACGACCGACTCAACAACCGACTCAAAACGAAAATTACCATTTCCGCGAGCACCTGTCGGACGTGTAGTGCCTGCTGTAAGTGCACGCGGCTCGTTATCTCGTGAACTCGCCGACGAAACCATATTTTTCCGTAAAAGTTCATTCGAATCCGTGGAAACCGGCGCGAGGAGGCAAATTTTTCATTTGTATTTGAAAACTACCACGTACAAGATTCACTGTTTAACAGACTGACGGCGAGGTTCAGGTCCATTCCGACACAAAATATAATTATTGTTATTTGACTATAGTTTATGACAATTAATTAATATTGTTTCATTTAGCTTTATAAAAGTTTTATAAAAGTTTTTAAATACAATTATGAACGATTCTAAGCATTAAGTCGTGTTTTTGTCAAAATGGTCCGCTGTTAGAGGGTTAAATCTTGTACGATGTCTGTTTTCCGTGGTTTAGTAGGAGATTTGATTAGGTATGTTAGAATTCTCGGATATCAATTATGTCACATATATTTTCTCATCTGTTTCGTTAAGATCAGTATCGACCTTGAACTAGTATAAATAGACGATTATTTAACACCAAACCTACCAAGCCGGTTAAAATGACTGATTTTACATTTGGTATTTTAAAATTGCCGAAACTATGAAGACTCTTTCATAGGAAATAATTGAATATTCATTGTAATCAAAATTGCCGAAAGTCTAAAGAAATTCAGTCTTAACATTTTGACAGAGCAACATACATTCGCCATTTGTAATGCTTCTTAGATTTAGTGTTAAACAGGTCACTATGAAATACGAGTTCAGATGCAACGTATCATTCGAAAATCCAGTCGTATTTCCTTCGTTCAGGCTCGACAAAAATTGGACTCTAACGAATTGAACGATCGTGATTGGACCGAACAATCGCCTGTCCAAGAAGTTTGCCCCTCGCGAACAGTTTTCGAGATAACGGGGCGCGTGCAGTTGCCGCGCTACGTGTTCTCGCGTTTGTGATCGCGAACCAAGATTGCCAAAAAGACCCTGGGCGAGAAAGTGTCTTCCTGACGATACTAACCGCGGACGATACCAAGAAGGCGGTACCTGGGAACCGAGACACGCGATCGGACACGCGTAATTACCACTGGAACCTCGTGCCTTTCCAAAAAAACTCAACCTGCCAACTATACTGATAACGAGAATAAGCGCGCTCTCCTCTCGGCACGCTCATCGACGATGCATAAACGTATAAACCCGGTCGATCTTCTTTATATTTTTATACGTACACGCACGCGCGGCGGTTTCACCCTTAAAACGTACCACCCCCGTCCGGGACATGCTGCTTCGTTTTCTCCACGCCCTTTTAGAGTAAGGACGAAGGCGCGCCTCGATTATTTCGACCTGCGTGGGAACCGCGAGAATCGTGACCCCAACCGATTTTTTTGCTATAATTTTCTTGTCTTATCGTTTCTCATGATTCGCGAGTCCACGATAAAACGTTATCGTTGCTCGCGCCTTTAGACTGCGGAATTTCGTGGAAGAATTCACGAACGATCGCGGTACGTAAAACGTTTTAGCACTGGGAGACAATGAGATCCATTGGGAATTTTCCATGCGAACGCGCTAAACGCGGATAAATATCATTCGTTTTGTTCGTAACGAAGATCGGTGATACTAGTCTTCGTTACTAGTTACACGATATTAAAGTCTTCGCTTTATGTATAGTTTAAATAATCACGGTACGAGTATTTGTATATTATTTCGTTATTAAGACTTATTCGAAGTATTGTCCATTTCGTTGGAAAACTGTATCATTGAAGCGTTGATCTTCGTGCTGCGATGACTGGGTTACTCGTGACCCGTCTCCTCAATGGCCAATATAAATTTGTAATTACCTCCGTACGAAATTAAGTAAGAAGATCAACTCTTGCATCGAGCAATCGTGTTTGAAATTGTAGATAGAGAAATGCGTAAATATCTACGTTAAACTAGACGCCTCTTCGTTTCTCATTAGCTCTGAGCGTTAACGATGAAAATCGAATTTCAGTCAGCTACCGCGAAGCTTGTATGAAAGATGACGAAAGAATTCTTAGCACGAGTTTCCGCAGTTTTTGATCGATGAACGTAAACATAAACAACGTTCGACGACCAACGCGAAAATGGCGGGCGTGCGCGTGCTCCGAACCGTAGGCGAAGTGGTATAAACTTGTACAGTACTAACAAAAAAATACCGTTACACGATCGATCTTATTTCCAAGGTGGTCATCACATGGAGTCCATTGTAAACCATTGATTCGTACATTGACAGGTTTTCTAAGTGAAGATTCGAGTCTCACCTTGTTTCCCTCGAGCCGAAATGAGACCGAGCCGCACGTCGAATATCGAGCAACGGCAAAATATACAGAGCCGCCATTACCGTGGCGACGTAATTAAAATCCGATCGAGTGGCCAGCCGTGACTTCCTAACACTGCGTATTCTCTTCGTTCTTCTTTCTCTCTCTCTCTCTCTCTCTCTCTCTCTCTCTCTCTCTTTCTTTCTTTCTCTGTGTCTCTTTCTACCTACTTTTTCTCTTCCTTACAATAATACGAACACATACACGAACAATACACGATACACTTGTTTCCTCTTGTTTCTTCTTTCTCTGTCTTTCTGTTCGTTAATGTTATGTAAGATTACGAAGCAAATACCGTGTATCGTTATCGCCTTGTAACATTGTATTATTACACCGGGAAAATATGTTGGATAAAAAACAACGTTTCGCATTAAACTGGACCCCCGGAAATAATCGAGCTTCCCGTATTCAGGTAAAATTCGGTAAAACTCGGTCGCCGATTCGCACACGGATTGCCAGTTGTCTTTTTATTTCGTACTCTTTCCTTTTGTTTTATTCTGAACGAAACGTTCGTGCTTGCAGAATTTGCAGAACGTCCAGGAAAGCACGTTCCAGTTCCACCGACGCCTCATTTCGCGAACGATCTTATCTTTTTTTTTATTTGTTGATATCCAGCATAGATTCCTAGCACCAAGACAACTCGTAGCACTTGCGTTTGGTATTATTATGGTCGATCAACGCCGGATGCGTTCTTTAGGGCCCGATCAAAAGCGCGTCTCCCTCTAATTCTTTCTTACTTTCCTCTTTTCTTTCTTTCTTTCTTTCTTACTTACACTCTCTTTATCTCTCTCTCCTCGATTTATCTGCGTGTATACCGCGATATACATATGTGTGTGTGTAATTTATGTAAATATCTCACTTTCGCTGTAAGACCGCAGAGCCCTCCATCGATGCGAGTCGACCACGTCCACCGTTTTTGTTCCGCCGTTTTCGAGAGTCCCCATTTTTTTTTTTTTTTTGGTTTCCCTGCATTTAAGTCGACAGACGATCCGATCCCGTTCTTCTACAGTTTGGTTCGCTGACAGGATATATACATACAAGCTCTCTGATTATTCCGTTTCTACGACGCTCAATCCCCTAAATACAGACTGAGTCATTCCACATTTCTTTTGTACGCTCGCGTTAATCGCCGATCCAAACTGCCTGAATCCTCGGTCGGAAGTCAATCGTGTTACCGGAACCCGGAAACCAACCAAAAAATTCATGGATTACAATTTGCTGTTTGATTTTCGCTCGGTTAGCCGCTGTGAAACGGCGGTGGTAGCTATGCTGCAAGATGGTGAATCCAACGAGACCTTGAACCAAAAACTCATTAGGGGTTGCTGCTGTAACTGTTGGGGTCTCCTCGATTCCCAGAACTGGTCAGAACTGAATATTAATTTAAGTAGGGGCCGTCTTGCAACCAGGGTGTTCCGTCGCCATGATCTCTGTTCATGGTGCAAGGGATTTACTATAATGCGCTGTTCCGCTACCACCGATCAACCCCTTAACGCCGGTTCTAAACATTTAACCAGGGATTACCCACGTGGGGTTCTAGAGCCAGGTGTATCACGCGAGTGTTTAGTACCGAGAGTACCCACGTGGGGTTAAGTGAACCCCCCAGTGAAAAGTAATTGACTAAAATATACGAAAATTGAATGTCACATGTTCCTTTATTGGAATTGAAACAATATATTTGTTTGAAAGAAATTAGAAAATTAGAAGCTGGAAGATTTGCCAACGGTAGGGGTCCACTAGATATCCGTATGGGTACTTCCGACACTAGACTCTCACCTAAATACTACCGCACTAGACTCTCGCGTGGGTAATTCAGGGTTAAACGAATTCTCTTCGACCCTCGCACGCTCCTCGACGATTCGTACGTTTTTAAATGCTGTATAATCTTCGGTTTCCTTGTTGTAGCATTGTAATTTAGCGATTAAGAACACAATTGATCAATTTAATGTACATAACGAAAGCTACGAGGCTACACAGAATTGCAGAGGGATGAAACGTTAAGACAACGGATCTTCTGTGGAATTATTCGCGAGGAGCGTACGATGGTTAAATTCAAGAATAGTTTACCTTTGTGTGTACATCGACGTGGCTGGACAAATCGACAAGTAATCCTAAAATCGACGACCAGTGTAATAATCGCGTTAGGGGGTTGGAAATCGACTCGAATCGACTCGCATCGAGGGTGGCGCGGGAGCAACGGAACCGGTGCGGACTGGCCACGAACGATTCAACGGATCGGTTGATTCTCCCTCCTCTGCGTCGAACAGATTATATTGTAGCCCGTTAATTGTACAAACTCGACTGGCAAAGAGAAATACAGGACACAGAGACCCGAGTACAAGTTTGGACAGTGATCGCGAGACGACGACAGAGCTCAGCCGGTTTCCGCGTTCCGCTCCAGGAAAACCGACGAGGGAAACGATGCACCACGACACCGCGCTTGGTAGAACCGCAGTCGCGATCGAAATGGCGACGTTAGATCCCCATGACGGAGAAGCGACAGTTTTTCAAGGATAAACGCGCGAAGGGCTGAGTGCATCCAGCGATTAATATCGCTGTCTCGTGACGGTGACTATCAAGCGCGCGCATTGGTAGCTGTCGAATTCTGCACGAGATCGACGGAGACCGGCGAGACCCCGTTTATCGAAACTACGTGCCTTCCTCTTTTTGATATTGTACATTTCGCGTGTAAACGAGAGAAAAGTGAAAGAAAAGGCTATTTTGCTAAACTAAGTGAAACCGAGAAAAGACATGGTCGCGGTTAGTTTGTCTGTCCGGGAATCGTCCCCAAGCATTCAGCGCGGGAGGATCGCGGTCTGTCCTTTAACTTTAACCGATAAGGAGGAGAACCACGCGACGCGCATCTTTGTAACGCTACCCTAACGAGCAGCCGAGCGAGATAACAAGAAGGGATCGAAGAAGAAGAATCGCTAGGCGTTCGCGTTCGAAGGAGGAGAAATCTTATCCGAGCTTTCTGCTTCCAAGGACCGGGACTTCCACGTTATCGCGCTCACGTTTCACCTCGATCGGCTTCATTAGTTTCCGCGCGTTTCTCTCCGTCGTGTCGCGCGCCGCGACTGTCGTCGGATTTCCTTTGTAATCGATTCTCGGCGATGGTACACGCGTGTATCGACCGAACTCTGCGCTCCTGCCGCATCGCGTTTCTCTCGCCGGACAAATTTCGAAAGGTGTTCGAAATATCGTGGAGCAAGGACGTTCGTTCATGGCTCCTGTGTGGCCGCCTAATTTACTGCTCGCCCGTTGCCCGCTGAATACAGCAGCCAGTTATCAGGACCACGCGAAACGTAAAACACGCAAGGGAGCAGTCTGGGATTATTATTGCTGCGAATTGGCCTCCAGAGCCACAAGTTGAATGTCTCTACACGCATTATCCCTGTGGAGAGTAGAGAAATAAGCAGGCATGGGCAAAGACTGCTCTTGGAACATTCAGGACATTGTTCTTATTATTTGCAGCAGTCGTTTAGTCTGATTCTAACACTAGAACTATCGAGCATTAACACTAGAACCACCGAGCCTTAAACGCGACTAATGTATATTATTTTCTAACAATGGCAAGACTGGATTTATATTGTATGTTCCAATAAAGAAGTGTATCTAAAAATTTCTCCGAGAAATGTTTTTATAATATCAGGAACTGTAAAGTAAAAAATATCAGAAATCAGTCGTTTCGACTGGTTTGGTAGTTCTTGTGTTAAGCACGATTGGAATATGTTGCTTTAGAGGAATCATAAGATCGGTTTACGTTCTAAATATTTTTTTTTTATTTAGGGAGAAGGTCTTTTGATCGATTTGATAATTTTAGTGTTAAAGAAACGATTTTGTATCAAAAGCTTTTCGCAAAACCAGGATATTTCTTGAAACTAAAACGACGAAAAGGACAATTTTGATCCTTGAGAAAAACTTTCTCGTGTTAACAGTAAAATGGAACATACGTCGACTGAAATATTTTCGCGTGTCGTTCTTAGAAATATTTCAAGATGCATACCGTAGACCGTTCTCCGTTTTTGTTTGCTCCTACAAAGTCAGTCGCCGATTGTGCCCATGCCTGTCGCGCGGTGAGAATCGCGCGGGATCTATTCGCGATGATGAGAGAAAGGCAAAAACTGGAGCGGGTGGATCGGCAAACGTTCGGCAGAAGTTCGACGAGCGGAAGAATACCGCGTGCACGCAGCCGAGAGAAATGAGAACGTCGCGGATCCCGGGAAGCGATTCAATCGTAGTTCTCGACGACGTGACGCGCGAACGGAGCAGAGGAGATGACAGAGACAAAGGCAAACGGCGCCGAGAAAAAGAAAACACACGGCAAGAGACAAGGGAAACGGACGATGATGAAAGATATACGCAACGTTAATGACGATAGCGCATTTGTAAATGGATCGATGCTGTTTGCTGCACTCCAAACGCTACGCCCGCCCGCGCGCCTCCGAAAGACCGTTCTTTCTGTTGATTTTTTTCTTTTCGTATTACCCTTTTTTCCGTTTTTTCTCATTCTGTTCTTTTTGTTTTCGATTCCGAGATTTCCCGACGATTTCGGTTCCGCGACAGTAAATCTTCGGCAGAGTACGATATATACATGTGTGTATATATATATGTGTGTGTGTATATATATGTATATA